>JABYQS010000033.1:0-270920 GCA_022592435.1 Cerioporus squamosus
AGATGGTGACAAGTCAGTGCTGTCGCGCGCAACGCTGGTAGATCCGTGTAGAGATATCGGATGATGAGATGGACGAGCTCTTGAGGCAGCACCTGCATGGTAAGGGTACAGCACCGATGAGCTAGTACGGCCGTAAGGTGACCGATTGTTGATCGGGTGGGTGGTCCCTGGCAGATTGAAACTTGACGGTCGCGGAGTCGTCCGACGTTTAAGTCTGGTTCTGGCCCTGCAACTAGATCAGCGATGGATTTTACCAGACATTGGGCAAGGACTGTACTATATGAATCGAGAAGTAGAGAGATGGGTATGTCCTACATAGTATTGAGCTGGTGAGCTATAGGTGCCGAAGTTGCGTCAGCATGAGCTCGTCTCCTCCAAATCGAGGGCTATTTCCCCACGTGCTCACTAGCTATCAGATTCTCCTCCTTGCAGGATATCGTATGTCGGAGAATGCAATACTAGATCCTCGCGCACTAGTGTGAGGGGGGAAAGAGGCTGGTTACGGTTGGCCCATGGTGGTAGTGAGACAAGCCGTTTCTCACCAAAGCGCCCACGTACGCGTATTGGGCAAGCCGCAAGTACTGGTCGCCTCGTAGCAACTATAGCGATGTCTCGTAGCATATACCTATGTATGCGTGAACTACCATCGAGCTATCGTACACGTGGATGCAGAGTCCCTTCGCAAGGGCTGCAAGTCCTTCCCAACCCGCCCATGAGGCGACGCATTCGTCTGACCAAGTTCAAACGTTCATCGTCAGTCTGGCACGAACATCAAGCGTGGGATGTTGCCAGAGCCTATGTGATAGCTGCATCATCGCTCGTGAGCATACCAGACGTTCACAGAAGGGGCATCAACACTTACTGTACTTCGGTCCTCCTCCGCCCTCGGGCACCGTCCAGGTAATATCCTGCGTTGGAACCTTGACGTCGCAGAACTTGCAGTGGATGCAGTTCTGCGAGTTGATCACCAGCCTTTTCCCCTGCCAGCCCGCCTTCTCCGGCTCCGTCGCACTCTCTGCGCCCTCGTCGTCCACATACTCGTACACTTGCGCCGGGCAACCCCGCCCGAGCAGTCCCGCATACTCGCTGACGTTCGTCTTCACGTGCGCCCGCCGGACCTCCACGTCCTCAGTCCACCTCTCCGTCTGCAGGCCCTTCTCGGGCTCGCTGCCCTCCCGGCCGACGTCCTCTCCAGGCGCGAGGTACCTCCGCACGCGCAGATGCACCGGCTGGTCCTCTGCGTGGTTCGTGCCCGTGAGCGCCACGCTCGTCAGCAGGTCCGTCGACAGTGGTGGCTCGAAAGGAGGGTACTCGATCGGCTTGCACTCGCTCGCGCGCTTCGTGTGGGCTGCGTCGCTCTTGCCCTCCGTATTACGGAACGTCCATGGGGTGCGGCCGCGTAGGAGGAGGGTGTCGATGCCCGCGTACACGACGCCACCCCAGAGTCCGAGCCCGGTGTTAAACGATGGGCGCACGTTGCGCACCTCGTACAGGTCATCATACACCCAGCTCTTCTTGAACGACTCCTCATACGCGGTCAGGTCGACTGGGCGGTCCTCGGACGACTCGAGCGCGTCGTACGCGGCCTCCGCGGCGAGCATCCCTGTCTTCATCGCGTTGTGGGTGCCCTTGATCTTGGCGACGTTCAAGAACCCCGCGGAACACCCAATGAGCGCACCGCCCGGGAAGTGGAGCTTAGGAACGGATTGGAGGCCGCCCTCGTTCAGCACGCGCGCCCCATATGCAATCCGTGACGAGTCGCCTGAGAGCAGTTTCCGGAAGTATGGGTGGTGTTTCATGCGCTGGATGCGAGGTGAGCGTGAGGCGGATGAGTCATGCAGAAGGTCATACCTGAAGCTCCCTGTACGGACTGAGATATGGGTTGGCATAGTCCAATCCCACCACAAAACCGAGCGACACCAGCCCTTCGTCCATGTGATACACCCAGCCGCCGCCGTAGGTGTGGAAGTCAAGGGGCCAGCCCATAGTGTGGACGACCTTGCCTGGCTCATGCTTGCTAGGATCGACTCGCCATACCTCCTTAAGGCCGAGTCCGTAGGTTTGCGGGTCGCGTCCGTCACGAAGCTTGAAACGTCTGATGGCCTCCTTGGAGAGAGATCCGTGCGCACCTTCTGCGAGGAGAGTCACACGGGCACGGAACTCCATTCCCGGCTCGAAGGAGTCCTTCATGCGCCCCTGGCGGTCGAGGCCGACTTCGTTGGTGCGTACGCCAAGGACACTGCGACCGTCCTCGCCATATACGAGGCCTGCGCCGGCGAAGCCAGGGTATACTTCGACGCCCATCTCTTCCGCGATGCTGCCCAGCCATGCAGTGACGCGGGAGAGAGAAATGACATAGGTGCCCATCTTGGCCATCTGCGGGGGCTGGGGTATGCGGAAGTCGTACTTTTCTGTGAAGAAGCGCATAGAGGTGGAAGTGGTAGGCTGGGTAAGCGGATGGCCCTCGCGACTCTTCCAGTCGGGGAGAAGTTCGTCGAGACCGCGGGGCTCGAGTACCGCACCAGAGAGGATGTGCGAGCCTTGGGTTCAGGTCAGTGACCGCGGGTGGTGTCACGGCGGTAGAACTCACCAACTTCCGCACCCTTCTCAAGGACGACAACGCGCACCTCGCGGCCCTTCTCCTGCTCGAGCTGCTTCAGGCGGATGGCGGCACTGAGTCCTGCAGGCCCTCCACCGACGATGCAGACGTCGACCTCGTCGCTGGCGCGCTCGACATTGCTTGGGTCGAAGAGTTCCCGCCTGCGCAGTGGCGTGGAGTGCAACGAACGCAGGAGACGTGTCGATGCCGGTCGTGCTCGACAGCGCAGGAGCATGTTGTCGGCGAGGAGAGTGCGGGGAAGGCTCAAGCTCAGCTCCGGGACCGTCCTGCAGAATATACGGCCCCGAAGCGCCCGCCAATCCGGACGTCACCATTCGCTCCCGACAATCACGCGACTCGATGTCGCGCCCACGTGGCATCCCCGCAAACCGCGCGTCTCTGGTCTCGAGTCTCGCCTGCCTTAGCCTGTGACCCTCTCGCTGCTCTCTCTCTGCTAGCTTCTGTCCTTCGTACGCCGAAGATCTTGTATTTCTGGGCCCTGGAACAAAGGGCACTATGTTCTTATTTTCTGAGTGCCTACAAGTAACTATGATCGGTTTACCTGACGCGCCGCCCGCAGTCCGGGGATTTGGAGTTGCGCAGCAGTCCAGCGTCGTGGGCTAGCCGCACGATGGCCATAGCACCACAGCATCCTTCTATACGGCCAGGAATCAGTTGCAACTCTCGAGTACGTCTTGACTCTTCTCTCGCTCGCACCATGCCCCATCGCATCTGGGATGCCCGAAGAAGAGTCCTGCAGCTACCGTCTCACATGAAACCTGCGCTGAGACAAGCTGTCCATGTCGCTCGCCTCACCGCAAAGTTTCCTCGGTCGGTCTGCTTCTTAGTCCTCTTTAGCGGGCTATATGGCTTCCTTCGGCTCTGCCTCGATGGTTGGCAACCCGCTCTTCCGCGAGCTTGGACGGCATGGGTTACACTCCTCGTCCTTATCCCCCTCTTCGCCACAATACAAATCCTATACCTCCTGGTGTCCGCCCGAAGCCCCATCCGACCGTCTATGGAGCAAGAGGGCTACAACTTGCTCGGTAACGCCCAGTCCGAAGACGAGAATGTCGAAAGCGACAACGAGGTTGCGTACGGTCGTCGACGTCCAGCGTCGACTCGTAAACCCGGATTTGCCGCCATCTCATGGTACGCCCCACTGCTCATATACGCAACAATCGCTTTTGTCGGATTCTACGAGTGGGTGTATCACGAACACGAAGGCGATATCCGCTTTGGACCTGCTCTCCGGAACGCTCTCACCGACCCCCATCCTCGTCCGGCTGGCTACGCGCGCGGGGAGAAGATCTTCATCGCTGCAGCCTTTTGCCAGAACGAAGCCGTCATCCCGTACTGGACACGCACGATGCTCGACACCATCCTATACCTCGGTACGGACAACGTGTTCGTATCGATCGTCGAGAACTACTCGAAGGACCGCTCGCCTGAGCTCCTTCGCGATTTCGCACAAGAGCTCGACCGCCGCGGGGTGCGCAACCGTGTGCTCGTACAGGACGAAACCGTTCAAAAGCCCCCTAAGCTAGAGTGGAACCCTCGTATCGAGTTCCTTGCCGCGGTCCGCAACCAAGCCCTCGAGCCACTCCTCGAGTCCGGCGGGTACGACAAGGTGCTCTTCTCCAACGACATCTTCATCGAGCCCGAGTCCGTCATCGAGCTTCTCGAGACGCGCAACGGCGACTACGACTTCGCGTGCGGGTTCGACTTCGGGCATTGGGGCGCGTACGACATGTGGGTCCTGCGCGACCGCCTCGGGCGGCTCACGGCCGGGATCTGGCCGTACTTCTTCGACGCAGCGGGCTACGACGCGATCAAGGCAGAGGAGCCCGTCCCGGTCTTCACCTGCTGGAACGGCATCGTCGCGTTCCAAACCGATCCGCTGCTTCCCGTGCACCTGCGTTCCAACCGTACGCTCTCGGCCTCTCCGCTGCCATCTCCTCCCCCGCCGACGCATCCGTGGGCGTTGCGGGTGCACGATGCGGGGTCGCCAGCGCTGACGCCCCCACTCGCCTTCCGTGCATCCGCAGAGGGCGAGTGCTTCTCGTCCGAGAGCTTCCTGCTCCCATACGATTTCCGGCGAGTCATGGGCCTCGACAGGGTGTACGTGAACCCACGCGTGATCACGGCGTACAGGTGGAAGTGGTACGTGTGGCACAAGTGGGTGCTGCGCCAGCGGTACGTGAAGTGGTTCGTCGAGCGGGTGTGGGATGGGGCGTGGATGCAGCACGCGCGGATGGTTGTGGGCGATCCGAAGGAGGTGTGGACATGGGACGGGGGCGATTGTCATCCGTGGTGGGCGCACTAGATCATGCCATGAAGACAACGCATGTTTAGTACGTAACGCGGGAATCGTCGCTCGAGTTGCGCTTCGTTGACAATTCGCCTAGCTCCTAGTCACTCTTCTGCTATCCCATTCGCTCGCCGACAACTCTGCTCGTCCGTGACCTCCTGGTGATATGGAGGATAGCACGGAGCGCCCCACGTACCACTCTACAGAGGTTGCAAGAGCCCGTAATGCAGATGTGTTCATATGGTGGCCGACGTATCGACCTGAAGTAGTTGCCTGTGAGCGTGCAAAGGCTAATACTACTTCAACTCATCGATATTAACAGAGCGGGAGCTGTTCAGGCTTCAACAGCCATGTGGTGGGACCTGTGCATGCTGCAGTCGTGGTCCACTGGATCGAACTCGCCGCACGCCGCAGGATCCCAAAAATGAAGCTGGAGTGCGCAACAGGGACCCTGTTCGAGCACTATCACATCATGCGCTATGGGCCTAACATTCTCCAGAAGGACACGGGTTTCAGCCGAGAAAGGCAACTTGACATGCGTGTTGTTGCGGACGACGAGCAACTTCGTCCGGGAGACTATGTCTGCAATCTATCAGGTGCGTGTCTGATGGATGACAAGTCACGCTTCCGTTGTAGGAAGGAACTTACATGTTTTGTAGAGAGCGCACTCAACTTACACGATATCGAAGGCGTGCCCATAGCTCATGATCCACTCCGCAGAGCCCCTGTAGCCGTTTGGAAGGGAAAGCAAGATCGGCCAGGTCTGATAGTGAGCACAATGCGGTTCCACGTTCACTGTATCGACACGCTGATAATGGTCAGATCGCTATCCCTGCGGATCTCCGCGCGCAAAAGGATACGGAAGACAAGAAGTGCCTCCTTACAGGAAGTCTGGCCGACGTCGAGGTTGGCTGGATCTATCCGCCAGCTATGTGGCATCATGTGAGCGGTTTCAGCAGTCAGGCGGCCGACTGGTATAGATTATTCATGGCTGTGCCACTGACCAGGCGGGACGCAGTGAGGAGCTCGGCATTCCAAGGGGTCGTGGACCAGTCTTCACCACCTACGCCAATCTCGTCGTCATGCGCAAAGACCTCCTGGAGCTTTTCGATCAAAATGCCTTCAGTATTGATGTCGACGTGCGTCTTACCATCTGACTGCTGTGTATGGTCATGAGATGAGCTAACAATCTCTTGCTCTAGGATGGTTTCAGGATCTACAGGTTCCTCCAGTCCGCCGTCGACGCGCCTGATCTGCCTGACAAACTCGAAGCCTCAGAGGTCGATGAGGCGATGATTCCGTTCCTACGCACACACTTCCACCATACGCTCTCGCTCAGGATCTTCGGAGGCAGCATCGAGTCGTTCGGCTCGGACTATCCCTGGCACCAGATCCAAGACTTTCTAGCGCAGATGGGACTACCGCCGTACGACGAAGACGAGTTCGACTCGCATGTGCCCTACGACGACGAACGATGGAACACTCCAATCGGCCAGGACGCGAAAAAGTTTTATGCACGATTGGAGCACACGGTGAAGGTATATGACTCCGATAGCAACTTTATAGGTCGAGTCCATCAGGACCACATAACGGCATGAGGGAGCTACACATGCATACCATGATACATGTATCACTATCCTCCGAATAGAACAAAGGCTTCGGGCGCGCAGGCTGCAGCTGACGCATACGTACAGGCTCGAATCCGGCGTAACGACTTCCCATCTCCTGTTCCCTCTGAAGAGATCGTCCGAAGGCTAGGCCGGTCTTTCTTGGGTTCCGATTCGCTAGGAGACCGGCTCGACGAAGGGCCAGCGCGTCTCGCTCATCCTAGAAGTTCATGTCACAAGGCGACCATGCGTTTGCCATGCGCTCGCCCTCAGAGGGAGAATTTGCTGCTCGGCAAGTTCGCTCTTCCTGACATACTCTACGGACAACATTCCCCCCTTCAACTCTACCATTCATGGCCGATTCGGAGAACGTGAAAGCCCCGATCTACCACTCGTCGGAGGTCGCGCGGAACCGCAAAGCAGATACGTTCATATGGTGGCCTTTTTCGATTTCAGGGATGATCGCCTGTGAGTATACAATCCGGGAATCTTGCCCTCACCAGCCATACTGACACGACGGCCGCACAGGCTTCAGCGTTGAACTGACCGGGCCTATAAGAGCTGCGACCTTAGCCCACTGGATCAGCATCGCCGGCGGACGCTCACGGCCCAACTTGAAGCTTGCCTGTGCGACAGGAGCTGAGTTCTCACATCGCGGCATCATGTGGTACACTCCGGTAATCTTCAAGCAGCGGCCATCTCCTAGGAGCGTGGGTGAAGAGAGTGGTAGCGATGTGAACGAAGACGGCGGTAGCGAGAGCAGTGGGGCTGAAGAAAGCGGAGAGCGTGCAGAGGATCCGGGGGAGGAATTGGCCATCCCACTTGTCCCGGACAGCGAACAGATTAGGCCCGGTGACTATGTCTGCTGGCCAGGGGGTAAACCCGATTTGCAACATCTCGCCGCTCTGAGAAGTTGACACAAAAGCTTACATTTCAGGATCCGGCGAGGACATCCCGCGCCCCCCATCTATCTCCGTCCTGGTACCTATCGCCGAAATCAAGCGAGCCCAGGGGCCTCTTCTCGATGTGAGGATCCCGCCATTGCCACTCCACCATTCGGGTGCGTGTCGCTGAGCAGACTTGTGGTTGATCAGTGCACGATTCCTGCGGAGCTCAGACAGCGGTACGATGCGATTCACGGTGACAAGAGTTGCATCTTCACAGGCAGTCTGACCGGCGTGGAAGTCGGATGGATCTTCCCGCCCACGTTGTCGCAGTTTGTGAGCGAATGCAACAGTCCGGGAGACTGAACACTCATGCTGAGAGCGTAGGTGCCAAGGGCTGCGTCGGAAATCGGGATCCCAAGGGATGAGCAAACCTATGCAACGCCCTCCAATCTTGTCACGATGCGCAAGGATATCTTTGAACTGTTCGACGAGAACGCATTCGGCATCGATGTTGATGTGCGTATGTCCCTCGACTATATAGCCAGGCATCATTTACGGACCTCCTGTCTAGGACGGTTTCAAGATATACAAGTTCCTACAATCTGCCGCTAACGCGGTTGACCTGCCAGAGAAACTCGAAGCCTCAGCGGTTGACCAGGCGATGATCCCATCCTTACGCGCACACTTACATTGGACGCTGTGTCTCAACTTCCTTGGGGGCGCCATCGACAAGGACTATCCCATACCTGAGATTCGAGAATTCCGCGCGGAAATGGGACTTGAACATGATCCGGATGTCGAGCTAGTGCCGCTCGATGACAAGAGGTGGGACAGCCCGATGGGTCGGGATGCGAAGAAGTTGTTCAAGTTGCAGGGGAAGGAGGACGAGGAAGAGTGGCGCAGGCTCCAGAGGGTGTACGATGCAGACGGAAATTACTTAGGTCTAGTCCATGAGAGAGATATCATGTAGGCAGCATGCTCGTACCCACCCGTTTCGGTAACAGCGCTCAGTTGAGGGGTCGCCTCCATCCTTGTCCCGGTTTCGGAGGCGCGATTAGCTTGCGACCGGACTGGCTGGCGAGTCTAGACAACATGGTATGGGAAAAACACATCGAGCTCGTCGAGAAAGAGCGCACAAGACGGGATGGCACCCTCTATCGAGCAGTTAACCAGTCGCACAGCAACGTTCGCTCTCATGTCATCATTATAGCCGACACTCCATAGCATTAGTACAAGTCGATGACCCGAAGCCAGTCCCGGTTCCGCTGTGTGTGTATATACGAGTATGTGCATGCATCTGCGCCTTGGTGATGATCCGAAGACGAGGGCAAGACGTAAATGAGCGCGAAGTCCTGGCCAGTGGTATATACGCGAGCCTGCTCTGGATGAGGTATGAAAATATGCGAGAGGGATATGCGAAAAGTTTGCTGAAAGAGGGAGAGAAAACTACGGGCGAGTCTACTACTAGCTAGGGCTACTATCAATAAGTGAGTATATCTCAGAGTCTCTAGATGTACAGCGCATACGACCCGATCACAGGCCTGTGATCACTCCGCCCCTCCAGCCTCCGCATCCCGCGGTCATCTAGCGTGTCGTACTTGAGACAAACCACATCGCCTCTCTTCGGCAAGGGAGGCGGGGGTGGAGGCTGCGGAGTCATCGTGCCCGGCGACTCAGACTGCACTGGCTGGGCGCCGTCGCGGTGGAAGAATGGCCGGAACCACCGGAACATGGGTGCGGACGGCGAGGGGGACGTGTTCGCGGATGATATAATGTCGAGAGGACTGGACGGGTGCACGGGAGAGGAAACGAGCGTGGTGGATGTAGAGGATGTGTCGCCGACAGGTATCACAGTGGAGATGGTGTTCGCGTGGCGGAGGGGCACCCCTCTTCCCGTCGAAGATGGTGCTTGAGTAGAATTGGGCGGCTCGAGCGACAGTGTTCGTGCAAGAGCGCGCTCCTCAGAGGACGAGGACTGTCGGAATGAATCGACAGACCGTGTCTGCGACAACCGGCGAAGAGGATGCGCTCTGGTACGCGTGGGAGACGATGCAGGGATAGCAGGCAGCTGCTTTTCTCTTGAAGGATGGAGGGGAGTAGGTGTCGACTCGCTAGACTGCGAGAAGTCGGGATGGTGAACAGACCACGTTGAGTCTCTACGAGAGCGCATCGAGGATGGCCGGAGTGCGTGGAAGATTTGACCCATCTTTGCTCGCAGCGGCATAAATCGCTGCGACTCGGCATCCTCGGATTCCGGTTCGGGCTCTGGAGCAATCGTTGTCTTCCACAGAATCCGATCGCACCTACCGTAGTGCCATATCAGTTACGCTCTACAAGCAAGCACTGACAAACGGACTGACCAGCTCGGGACCCGCTGCTTGTGCGACGAATCATAGACTCCCTTGTCTTCCTCCTCCAGATCTACATTGTTCACACTCAGAGCAAGATGCTTATGCGGTCTCGCATGGACGGCATCCAGCAGCGCAGCCTGGAGCTCCCTCGCCCTGCCAGCCTTCGACTGTCTCGGATCCGCGAGGTCGACCTGCGTCTGCTGCAGCAATTCTGCGGCCGCTGGCTGGCTCGCCCTTCTGGTGGGCGGAGACTTCGCATCGGATTTGTTCGAATGCCAGCTCTGACGCCAGTTCTTCTTGCTTGCAGCCGAGACATTGTGCTTGAGCTTGGTCATCGGCGAGGGTGACCTGGGACTGTCGCCGCCGTTGAAGATAGACACCCACTTCTCTTTGGCCTTGTGGGCGGCCGCAGCGCTCCACAGCTTGTGTGCAAGGTTCGCTGCGCTCGCGCTCGCCGGCGGAGACTGGCCAAATGACCGAGCAGAGGGCGGCTCGGTTTCGTCTTCGAGCTCCTCGTCATCGTCGTCTGCATCGCGGTCGACGGTACGACGCGAACGCACCGACGTCCAGGCGGTCGAAACGACAGAGGCAGCATCCTGCTCTTGCTCAGGGTCCTCGTCCCCATTTTGCTCATGCTGGGAAGTGCGATCCTCGTCGGCCGTCTGTTCTTGCTCTCGCTCGGTTTCCGCAACCTCAGATAGCAGCTTCTCGTGTGGCGCGAGCATGATCGGTGTCGCTGGAGGACGCCGAAGAGACTTCGTGCGAGAGCGCTTCAGTGTGCGGAGGACGTCGTATTTGAAGGTGGGCGGGAAGGATATACTAGCTTCGTGAAACCCTGCGAACGAATCGCCAGTAGCCATGACCTTCCGGAGCTGGTCGAACTCTAAGGCTTGTTCGTACTCTGCAAAGGCATCAGACTAGGTCCATGTCGGAGGTTCAAGCGGGTTACCTTTCTGTGAAATCAGCCAGTCCGCGTGGAGACGCGTGATATCAAGTCGGAAGTTGAGGTCACCAAAGATGAACGTCGCGTCAAAGCGGTCCGTGATATCTGAGAGATCGTTCAGAGGCATTCCTCAATCATGCAGGACGAGTCCTACCTTCAGCCATGAAGCGAGGGTCGTTGGGAGAAAGAAAGTCATCAACGGAGAGTTCGGCCTAAACAACAGATTAGGACCAATGTCGGCAAGAACAGAAGACGTCGCTTGACGCACCTTGATCTTGGCCAAGTCCGCTAGTCTATGATGTACCTTGCCTTCGTGCGCTGCACCACAACGTCAGCCAAAACGGGCGCATCGAACGAAGCTCAGGACGTACCAGCCAGATGGGCGTTGATGAACAGCAATGTCGTACCGTCCAAGTTCACGCTCACTCCAACGCCGCCCTTGTTCCCTACACGACCTCCAATGAGTCCAGTCGTCACTGCACTCTTGGAGGTACCTGGGGGACGACATGAGACCACGGTCGCGCGACCATGTGGCGCAAGCACTCACCTCGGACGAACGGGCGTGCTTCACGGTGTATGAACACAGCAAGATAGAGCCCCATCATGCGCTCCTTCATGAGGAGCTCGTAAGGGCCTACTCGCTGCATCTCATGCTGAGTCTTCAGGTTGGGATCGGAGACGGACACGCCCGGAGCGGTAGGGTGACAGTACCAGTTCTCCAGGATGGAGGACCAGCTGGAAGGAGGGTGGTGATGTTCATGGCCCTTCTCGATTGTCGGGGAAAGGACTTCGACCTCGGCACTCTTGCGGTGGATGGACTCCTCCGCATCTTGAGGTAGGAGAGAGTGCTTCGAGCGGGAGTTGTCCTTGCTGTTAAGCTTAAATCCCGCCCCAAGGGCCATAGGGATACCTGCGCATTCATCAGTCTACACGGACAGGCTATCAGAGGGAGGTGGCGAACCAGAGGCGGACGGACATTCCTGCCCTGCGCTTAAGGATGACATCAAGACATGCGGCGGCAGAGCACGACGCGAGGACTTACACGACGACGATATGGTAGGGGTGTTCGGGGCTAGCGGAAAATATAGGTAGTGTTGGGGGCCCATCTGTGGGATGTGGGACGGAGGGATGTGAGGTCGGGATAGATCCAAGCAGTTCTTCGACATCGCCCTGGCGTGGCGGGTCAGACACAGTAGTATGCCGGCAATATGGGATGAACGCACCTTGGGCAGGGAGTCGTGCATGTTCCATGTCAAGATACGAATCTTGATGAACTTGGGGATAGGTTTCGGGGGCGGTGGAGGGGGTGCAGGCGAGGGTTCCGACGATTGGGCGGCGGGACTGGGATGGTCATGGGGAGCAGAGGGGAAGAGAGCTTGTAGACGGGCGAAGACATTGGAATGCGCTGCGTACAGGGCACTTTATAGCTGACTGTGAGAAGGTATGAAGGTGTGCGAACGCACCTGGACGCGTCGGGCGAGGTGTGTCTCTTGCGGTGTCCGGGCTGGGGACAGTCTCGAGCGCGGGGATGTCGATGGGCGGAGGCGAGTCAATTGGGGGCAGGACGGGCTGTGTGGAGGCGAGCATGGTCGTGTGTGGTCGTGAACATCAAGGCAGAGAGCGGACGGGTAGAGAGAGCGCAAGTGAGTGCAGCGGACGCGAGAGTCAAGGGCAAGCGGCATGTGCCTCGGAGTCGGACTTCGCTTCGGCCAAGTCCACGCGCTACCGGGTGCGCGCACGCTATCCCTTCCTCCTTCCGCCACGACATCGGACATGGGCAAGAAACTCCGCATCGCGTTCATACATCCTGACCTCGGCATTGGTTTGTGTCCGAACATGTAGGAGCGCACACGGTAGCTGACACGTATCCACAGGCGGAGCCGAGCGCCTCGTCGTCGACGCAGCCCTTGGTCTCCAGAAGCTCGGGCACAGCGTCGACATCTACACCTCCCACCACGACCCAGGTCACTGTTTCGAGGAGACGCGAGATGGTACGCTACTCGCACGTCAGGCGTAGCTCAAGGCTGCAGCAGTACGTCCACAGGAACTCTCCGCGTCCACCACATCGTCCCACCATTTCCCCGCGCCATCCGTGGCAAGCTGCACATCCTCTTCTCCCATGCACGCCAGCTCCATCTCACCGCGCACCTCATCTCCCCTGGCGCGCCGGCATACGACGTCTTCTTTGTGGACCAGCTGTCTACTTGCATCCCGTTGCTCCGTGCGTTCGCGCATACGCGGGTGCTGTTCTACTGCCACTTCCCGGACAAGCTGCTCGTGGAGGGCGCGTATGTGGAGGGGCAAATGAAGCGCGGTAGCCTCTTGAAGCGAATATACCGTCTTCCGATGGACTTGTTGGAGGAGGTGACCACGAGTATGTCCCCAGCCTCCGCTTCCGCAGGTCGCGGCTCACAATGCAACAGGACAGGCTGATACTATCCTCGCCAACTCAAAGTTCACCGTCAGCGTCTTCAAGAGACACATGCCTTCGATACAAGTCACGCCACGCGTTGTATACCCGGGCATCAACCTCAACGCATACGCACCCCCAGACGTGTCAGCCGATGACCCAGACATCGCGCAAGTCTCATCGTACGTCCCTGCTTTCGAGCACGCCACCATGTCTTAACTGTTTCGCAAGGTCAGACATCGCCCCACTTTGCTCTCCTTGAACCGATTTGAGCAGAAGAAGAACGCCGCCCTTGCGATCGACGCGTTCGCGTTGCTGCGCGAGAAGCACGCGGCTGGCACGGGCGTAAACATACGTCTCGTCCTTGCTGGTAAGCTCGTCGGTGTAATCCTTGTTCTCTATCGCTGAAAACCGGTTAGGTGGATACGACCCGCGGCTCCGGGACAATGTCAAGACGTTGCAGTCACTACTGGGCAGTGCCGACGCCCACGGGCTCACTTACTCGATCGTGACACCCTCCACGTCCAGCGTTCCCCTGCCGTCCTTGCCAGCCCGCTCTCAGCCGGGCAAGGAGACAGACATCCTGTTCGTGCTGAACTTCTCAATGTCTCAACGTTCTGCCCTACTCACAGCCCCCTCAACACTCGCGCTCCTCTACACGCCCACAAACGAGCACTTCGGGATTGGGCCCGTCGAGGGCATGGCGTGCGGCCTCCCGGTCCTCGCATGCGACAGCGGCGGCCCGACGGAGAGTGTCGTCGACAACCCTGCAGAGGAGCGGACGGGTTGGCTCCGACATCCGGTCCCGGAGGTTTGGGCGGAGGCTTTGGTTGAGATAGTGAGCCTCACGGATGAGCAGCGCAAGAGGTTGGCGGAGAGGGCAAAGAGGAGGGCGGTCGAACACTTTGGGATGGAAGCTATGGCGCGAGACCTCGAGGACGCACTGCTGGAGACAGCTGAGATGGGACCGGTGCCCACCCCGGTACTGTTCTGGCTCTCGCTAGCCCTCGTTGTCGGTTTCGCAGCCTTACTTATTCGCAGTCAGTCTGCGCGGTAGTATACGTACATGTCGCGTCACATTCATTCTGCGCCAAACCAGTTCCGAGTTCGCGCCCCTCCTTACGCGAGTGGCCAGCGCACCATCAGACTGCATGGACATACTAGAGGAAGGTGGAGCTTGTCTTTCTACTGCAGAGTGCCAGTTTGTAGCAGAGTGTCACTGATAGGCTCAAGCCCCATGTTGATCAAGTGTCCTGCGATACCAGACAGACTGCGATTATATGGCTCGTCCGAAGGTAATAACCATGCGATACGTCTACATGTAGCTGTTCAGGGCTCGAGCGAGGCCGGGAAAGTGCCGTTCTCGCGCTGCTCGTCCCACTTGGCAATCTGATGAGATAACATTAGCGTTGTAGTACCGGGTGTACTGAAGAATCAGTGCACTCACCCATTCGTCTGCACGCGGTGGAAGTTGGAGGGAGAGGAAGGAAGGGATAGTGGTTAGGGGTGGGCGTTGCAGACAAAAAGGCAAGACGTACTGGGGCAGAGGGAGTTGTAGGCCCGCTTGAACTGCTTGCAAGGGGCGTAGTCCTCGCCCTTGGCGGCAATACACTTAAAGTAGTCCGTGTAGTTCTGGAAGCTGCACGTGCGCAGGAGATGCGCAGAATGTCAACAGAAAGCGAGGTGAACGTGTTGCAACGTCAGGACGCAAGTAGAGATGGTAGACAGGCGAGAGACACGGACCAGTGCCTCGTCTGGTTTGTGTTGGGGAAGCGGGCTGCATGATTTGTTGCGCTCAGAGAATGCGGAGACTGTTCATGCCAGGAAGGCGACTTACCGTCAAAGCCAGCAGTCTGGAGGATGTACTTGCTGTAGCCGAGATTCGCGTCAAGTTCACTCAAGAAGACACGATAAATGCATCAGTCGCGCACGTACCTCTCCAGGTCAGACATAGCGAGCGATCACGGAGGGAAAGGCGGAGGACGACGAGTTGGAAGAGACAGAGGAGGAGGAGAGGGAGGACCCGGGACGTCGGGCGCGTGTTCGTCCACGGAAGCGCCGACCGAGCCCGACCCAGTCCCGGCGCGCCGTCTCTCGGCCTCGCCCATCATCACCCCGCACTCGTCCACCACCACCGCTCTCGCGCTCGCGACTCAGCTGTCTCTATCTATTGATTGGGCTTGCTAAGTAATATTCTCAACATGGACGCACTGAAGGCGGAGATTGCGAACAAACGCAAGGCGCTAGAGATCCCAGCCGTGGATGGTCGGCCCACAAAGTACATGCGCAGAGGCGAGCTCGAGCGGCTCAAGGAGGAGCAGGAGAGGAAAGCAAGGGAGGAAGAGGAAGAGAAGCGCAGACAAGAAAAAGAGCGCGAAGAACGCGAACGCGAGGAAGAGCGGCGGCGGAAGGAGGCCAAGAAGGTGAGTCTCGGTGGTCAGTTTCCTTGTCCTGAAGACTGAACGTGAGCTGGAGAGCAGGCCAATGCACTTCGGCGGTCTACTGCTTCGCCGCATCCGGAGGGGAGTGCATCCCCCGCCCCGGAGTCGTCGTTCAACATCTCGAACGAGGAGACTATCCGTCGACTGCGTGCGAAGGGCCAGCCAATACGGCTCTTCGGCGAGTCTGACAAGGAGCGACGCCTCCGCCTGCGTGCGCTAGAGCTCATTGAGGAGAAGGACCACGAACGTCACGGAGGCCAGAACGATTTCAAGAAGGCGCTCGAGGATGTAGATAAGCAGACGCAGGAGGAGGCCGCGCGGGACAAGGGCAAGAAGAAGGACAAGGAGGCCTCGCTGATGAACGACGTGTTGGATCTTGAGCTCGTCAAGACAGATCCGGACAAGCTCTACCCTATCATCTACTATGCTCTCAAGAGGGCGTTGAAGGAGTGGGAGCAGTGGATGGACGACCGGCCAGGTGTGTATATTCGCGGCCTCTGCCAGGGCTATATCTCACCTCCGCTTCAGAACACGTCAAGCGTACGATGCAGGGCAAGCTCGCCGCCGCCACACAACGACAGTCTGCAGAGTACCTGAAGCCGCTGTTCAAGCTGCTTCGTACACGGGTATGTACTATATGGACCTCCAGCGGAGTACGTATCTCACGACAACTCTTGCAGAATCTGCAGTCCGATGTGCTTGCCCGCATAGCCGAGATTGTACATCACATGCAGAAACGGCAGTACTCGAAGGCTAACGATTCCTACCTGCGTCTGTCTATCGGCAACGCCCCATGGCCCATTGGTGTCACGATGGTTGGGTACGTGGCCTCGTCCATAACGATGCAGCATGTCTGTTGACGTGATTATAGTATCCACGAACGTTCCGCGCGAGAAAAGATCTCCACAGACCAAGTCGCGCACGTGTTGAACGACGAAGTCAGTAGAAAGTACATTCAGAGTCTGAAGAGGTACGCTTTTCTGCGGTTTCTGCGCACACGGCCTTTTCACTAATACTCCCCGTAGAATATTGACTTTCGCACAAACGAAGTATCCTCCTGAGGACGCGACCCAGCTGATGGGATGACCACGATCCCGATGTACCCTTCATGGAGGTTACCTCCGTATCCATCACTCACCTATCCCGTGTATTTCGCTGTGCTGTTAGTTGTTCCTTAATGGAATGTCGATCGTTGTGCTGGACTTGAGACCTTGAGGAACGAACTGAGAACCATCTTCAGAGCATCGGAGCGCCCGCGTAAAGTGGTAGCGGAATATCACTACAGGCGCTCCGTCAGAGTCCTCTCCAGTCAACCACCAACCGACCGAGCGACTCCTCTCTTGAACGTTAGCGACATCACGAGGGTCTAGCTCATCGAAGGTTGAGACTTTGCAGCTAGGAAAGCTATGGAGATATCTGTGCGTGGCTCACCCTGTGCAAAATTTTCCGCGAGCTCACATGTATCTAGGCAGAGCTCGAATGCGCTCAACCGATCCATGCAGGGGTTATGGTCGACCCATAGGAAGGCAAAGCTCAACTTGAACTCTGTCTCTGCCTCTACACCACCGTCAGGAGCGACCACTCCCACCGCCCCCCCTCCCGGTGAGGCAGCAGCACCCTCCGACGCTCCCGTAGAGGCTACCTCGTCCCTCCCCGACACTCCTGCCGCCGAAGTCGAACCTACTGTTCCTGTGGCAGAATCCAAGCCGGTAAGCACCAAGCGGAAGCTGCGCTCGACACGAGATGAGGGTAGCAAACGCGCGAAACTCTCGGGCGCGATCGCGAAAGATTACTCCCCGCCATCTATGCGGCTGTCGGACCTAGGGGGCGTCGACGTATGCATAGAGAAGATGCTGGAGCTCGTCGCGATGCCTCTGTGCCATCCGGAGATCTACCTGCACACGGGTGTGCAGCCCCCAAGAGGAGTGCTGCTGCATGGGCCGCCAGGGTGCGGGAAGACGATGCTTGCGCATGCCATCGCTGGGGTGCGTCCTCTGTTTTGTTTCATGGGTAACATGGTATCAACGTTGCATGGTGGATGCAGGAGCTCGGTGTGCCGTTCATCAACGTATCTGCGCCGTCGGTTGTTTCGGGCATGTCTGGCGAGTCGGAGAAGACGCTCCGGGACACGTTCGAAGAGGCCAAGAGGGTGGCTCCGTGTCTGCTGTTCATCGACGAGATCGACGCTATCACGCCAAAGCGGGAGAGTGCACAGAGAGAGATGGAGAGGAGGATTGTTGCGCAGTTCTTGACGTGCATGGACGGTGAGTCCTCTGAGTTTGCACTGAGTCCGTGCTGGTGTTGAGGTGTGCGGCAGACATGTCATGGGAGAGGAATGAAAACAAGCCCGTCATTGTCATCGGGGCAACGAATCGGCCGGATTCACTTGATGCCGCTTTGCGTCGAGCAGGACGGTTTGACCACGAGATCAGCATGGGCGTGCCAGATGAGGAGGCGAGAGCACAGTGAGTTCATCTCCAAGGAGACGACTGCAAACCCACTGACGGATTGGCTACCAGGATCTTGCGCGTCCAGTCAGCAAAGCTACGGCTCGAAGGCAACTTCGACTATGTTGCCCTGGCGAAGGCTACTCCTGGCTACGTCGGCGCGGATCTGGCCGCGCTCACAGGCGCTGCAGGTATCATCGCTGTGAAGCGCATATTCAACCAGATATCCGAAGGTGCTTTGGAGCTCCCGCACGACGTCTTGCCCGTGCCCCCATCATCAGCGACGGATGAGGACGCACAGATGGCCATTGATCCACCAGCAGAAGCCCAACCTCAACCGGTTCCGCAGACAAACGACACCAAGCTCGTGCCCTTCGCGAGTTTTGACGTCTCGAAACACAAAGCCGCAAGCTCCATCGTGTACTTCCTCAGAGCGCATCCGGATCCGCTTACCGAGGCCCAGCTCGCGCCGCTATGCATCACCTATGCGGACTTCATGCTTGCGTTGCAGCAGGTGCAGCCGTCGTCGAAGCGGGAGGGGTTTGCCACAGTACCCGACGTTACTTGGGCCGATATCGGTGCGCTGCACGCGACTCGGGAAGAGTTGCATATGGCGATCGTGCAGCCCATCAGGAGGCCGGAGCTGTTCAGTGCTGTCGGGATCGTCGCGGCGTGCGGCGTTCTGCTGTGGGGTCCGCCTGGGTGTGGTAAGACATTGCTGGCGAAGGCGGTTGCGAACGAGTCGAGGGCGAACTTCATCAGCGTGAAGGGGCCGGAGCTGCTGAACAAGGTACGTTCGTCGTGTTGGCGTTTGTAGACATAGCATGAACATGAACTGACTCATGAATGGCCTGCAGTACGTGGGCGAGAGCGAACGCGCCGTGCGACAGGTCTTCTCGAGGGCGCGTGCGTCGTCGCCTTGTGTGATCTTCTTCGACGAGCTCGATGCACTGGTGCCTCGTCGAGACGACAACATGGTAAGCCCGTTGTACACGCGCCACCTTCGTCTCCATTCTGACCTCTCTTGCTCTCACACAGTCAGAATCATCTGCTCGGGTAGTGAACACGCTACTGACCGAGCTCGACGGCCTCGACGCACGCAAAAGCGTCTATGTCATCGCAGCTACGAATCGTCCTGACATGATCGATCCAGCGATGTGTCGACCAGGACGCCTGGACAAGCTTCTCTACGTCGACCTCCCGTCAGCCGAGGAGCGGGCAGAGATCGTACGCAAGATGACGCGCAAGGTCCCTCTGGGTTCAATCGCGGCGGGCGCCAGCCCTGAAACCATTCAGCAGATGGTCGAGGAACTCGTGCGGGAACGGTGCGAGGGCTACAGCGGGGCCGACCTCGCGGCTCTCGTACGGGAGGCGGGCGTCGCGGCGCTCAAGCGCACGTTGGGCGCGTTGGACGCTATGGACGGCGGACAGCTTCCTGAGCAATCACAACAAGAGCAGAGAGTGCTAGTTTCGGTGGATGACTTCTTGCAGGGGTTGGAAAAGGTGCAACCGAGCGTGTCAGTTGCGCAGAGGAGGAAGTATGAGGCGCTGCGGTCGAAGTTCGCGGGTTTGCCGGTGAGGTCTGGAAAGGAGGAGGACGGGAAACAGGTCGCGGGTTGAGAATGACAATCCACGCTGTGGTCGTTGGCTTGTTGTATACAGTTATGCAGATGCAGTAGTGCTACGTGCTCACTCTGGTCCCAATCTGCATCCTTGCTGCCGTGCACTCGACCTCATTGATTGGTGTCTGAAACGTACATTCTTTTCTTGAAGTTCTCCTCTTCATACCTTTCCGACTAGACTCGCTTGCAAGCTAAGTATCAGCCTGTAGGCTGTGACCGCGGTACATACCACTACCACGGGCCAGCGCCAAAACCTGACGCGACTCAGACGCGGCGCGTTTCTCAGAGTTCTTTGCTCTCCTCCCGCCACTACTGTCTTCCCTGTCTCCGTCGGCGGCGCTGGCCTACGAAGTGTATCTCCTCTTGCTTCTCTTGCTCTGAGCCTGTTAACGACTGCTACGTACGCTTACGACCAACCCTTCCATCTCTGGTCTCCCGAGTATGAACGTGAATCCGCTACAATCCCCGCCACAACCTCAACTCCAGCGTTTCTCCAAGGAGGGCTCCGACAAGGATGCAGACGTATGTGTAGTGCACAGTATATTCCTGTTCAAGTGCTGACTTTCCGGCTTGCGCAACAGTTCCTCGCACTGCGCTTACTGAACAAACGCTCCCGACTCCGTCTCTCACCGGAGTCTGTAGAGCTCGATGCACTTCCGGGAAAGGGTCGCCTATTCGCTGTAAACAACGCGAGAGGGTGGTTCGCTGCTGCGATACGGAGCACGGATGGGTCGCATGGTACGTTGCCTTTGTCTTCACGTTCCTGCAGTAACCCACATATTGCCTCCAGCCCTCGCTCTTTCTCCGCTCGCAGATCTGCGTTCTGCGCTCGCTTCGTCCTCATCCACTGACACCCCCCTCTCGCCGCGCGTCACTGTGTCCTTGCCCGGAACGCCTCATATTGTCGCGTTCACACATGACGGCCAACGAATACTCGTCGCGCTCACGAATGGTACCGTGAACGTGTATGACTCGCAAAGCGTCTTCCAGGGCTCCGGCTCCGCACCTCTGCACACTTTCCCTTCTGCAAGTGGCAGGGCTATCCGCGACCTTCTTCCATGTACAGGAGACGCGGAGCAGGTGGCTATACTGCGTGAACCGGGAGATGGCCTACCAGTTGAGATATTCGACGTCAACAACATGACCTCTGTTGGTGGCTGGAGCAGCGGAGGAGCCAATCCCACTTCATGTGAGCTCACTCTGCTTGTGATACCTCACCGCGCCGTAAGCTGACTCATTGTGCGATAGTATCATGGTCGCCGAAGGGGAAGCAGATCGCCATTGGTCTAGAGAACGGCGATGTCGTGACGTACAGCCCAATGGATACGTCTGCAGTCAAAAGTGTGGTCCCCCACCCACCTGCGATGGATGGACAAAGTATCATCTCTACTACATGGCTTTCCAACACCGAATTCCACGCCATCTACGCACCAGCTGGTCCTCCGACACCCGAGACTGAGCAGTCACACTTCATCCTCTCGCTCGAAGTAAAGGCGAAGGCTGTTGGAGATGTCAAGCTGGCGTCTCCGTACCTGCCTTTCCCTGGTCTCAGACCCCCTGGCTCCTTCACAGTGGCACTGCGTGGTTGGGATCCTTCGAGGCTTCTGCTGTTTGTCGGCGACAGCACATCTTCCGATATAGGCCTTATAGGCAGTTTGTCCGAGTCAGCCTCACCGTTGGACTCCTGGTACAATCTCACTTTGGAGGAGACCTCTACCCCCTCCGTGCCTCTCGACGCGGACATGAACGAGACTGTATTGCTGGGCTTGGAGCTGGACCTCACGGATACCGAGCCATTCAAGTACACCGGAGCCTCGGGCGAGGAGCAGGATGTGCCACCACCGCCTACCATGTATCTCTATGCTAGCGATGGTACTCTCACTGGGTGGCACATCATCCAAACTCAAGGGGTCGCGTATCCCGGTATGGTCTCCGCATCTGCTACAGCTGTCACTCCTACCTCTGCACCGGTACAGACGACTTCACAGCAGAGTGCCTTCGGAGCTCCGTCGGCCCCTGCTGTTAGTCCTTTTGCGTCAAGCTCACCGGCTGCTGCGGCCAGTCCTTTTGCGTCAACGTCTCCACAGAACTCCTCGGGCACGGCGACCGGTGCCTTTGGTTTCAGTGCGTTCTCTGGTGCGACACCGGCATTCGGCAGTTCGTCGTTCGGCTTTGGGCAACAACAACCACAACAGCAGCAATCGGCAACGTCGCCCCCCTCAGCTCCTGCAATGAGCACACCGACGATCTCTGTTGACATGACGTCGTCCGCAGACGATAACATGGCAGCCGAGACAGACTCAGGATTCGGTGGCTTGTCTCTCGGCGGAGGTGGAGACGCGTCCAAGTCCAATGCCGGCAGCAACTCGATGTTTGGGTCGTTTGGCGCCAACACACCGCAGCAGTCGTCCAGCTCACCATTTGGCGGAGGCGCTACCTCGAGCTCGACGTTCAGCACATTTGGAGCTGGTCCAGTCAAGCCCCCCACTGGCTTTGGCGCGTTCGCCAACACTGGCCCATCCGCTTTCGGCTCATCAACTCCGTTTGGCGGCGGTGCATCTGGAGGCGGCGCGTTCGGTGGGGGCGCATTCAGCAGCGGAAGCGGAGCGTTTGGTAGCGGTGTCTCAGCGTTCGGATCAAAGCCCTCAGATAGCTCGTCTGAGAACAAGCCCTCGGGCTTTGGGCAAACGGGATTTGGATCCACGACGGCCGCACCCGCCTTCGGTCAGTCTTCGTTTGGAGCTGCTGCACCTTCGAGCGGCGCGTTCTCCGGCCTTGGCCAGTCCAGCAGCGCCTTCGGAAAGACGTCCTTCGGCCAGACATCCTTCGGCCAGCCCTCATTTGGCCCGTCCGCGTTCGGCCAGACGTCTACACCAGCCTCTACTGTACCGAAACCTGCCACTACGAGCGCTTTCGGAAGTGGGGGTGGGTTCGCGAGCTTCGCAAACGCAGGAACGAGTGCCTTCAGCGCTGCTGCTCAGCAGAACAAAGACACGAAACCTGTCTGGTCATCTGCAGGATCGTCGACCAAACCAGCCGATAGCGCAGAGCTGAAGTCTGCATTCGGGGCCCCTACCAGCGCGTTCGGTGCCACCAACTCCTCGCAACCAACGAGCGCGTTTGACAGCAGCAGTGTATTCGGAAGTAGCGCCTCAACGGCTCCTGCGACTCCGTCCCCTGCTCCTACGTCCACGACGTCGGCGACGACGCCCGCGATATCCCCGGACAAGCCCGCCCCTGCCGTTTCTACACCTCCCGCTACCCCTCCTACCAAGCCTGCCGACACTCCTGCCCAGACACCTGCTCCAGCAGAGAACACCACACCTACTGCTACTCCAGCGCCTTCTGGGGGGGCGTTCGGAGGGTTCACAACGACCCCCGCAGCTCCTCTACCCTCGACAGGAGGTGCATTCGGAGGATTGACTACATCCGCGACGGGTTTCAGCAAGCTTCAATCTGGCTTCGGCGCATTTGGAAGCACTACGCCGACTTCATCTCCCTTCTTTCAGAAGCCTGGCTCGACGACTCCTCCAGCGACGTCCGTCTTCGGACAGACTTCCTTTGGAAGCGGTACCACCACTCCTGCGAGCAAGCCAGATGCCACGGGCAAACCCACATTTGGTACTCCTTCGTTTGGTACACCATCGTTCGGCTCGCCGTCTGCATTCGGCTCGGCCCCTTCGACTTCATTCTTCGGCAAATCCAACCTCGCCACGCCTTCGCCGTTCGGGAAACCAGCGGACACCACCACACCGAAGACGCCCACGACTCCTGCTCCAGTCACCAGTGCCTTCAGCGCGTTCACCGGGACCTCGAGTCCCTTCGGCTCCGTTGCTGCTGGTAGCGCCGGGAAGAGCTTCGGGGAGATGCTCCGTGGTGGAGACAAGGGCAAGGAGAAGGAGAAGGAAGGAGACGAGGATAAGAAGGACGAGGCGAAGCCGGTTGGCTTCAGCAAAACGGCAGAGGAGTGGAAGAAGCCCGTGTCTGTGTTTGCTTCGCTGAAGCAGACTGCTGAAAAGACTCCCGAGAAGGGTGTGTTATCTTCACGCTGTATACCTGTTGCCTCGCGACTCGCACTGACATCCTTTGTACGCTTTGCAGGCAAGGAGGAGGATGAAGACGCGGAAGCAGAGGATGAGGAAGATGAAGAGGGGGACACCTCATTCCGGTCGCACGAAGACGAAGATGAAGTCGACGACGGAATCGACGCGTTCCTCAGGTCGGACGACGAAGACTTGGGTAGCGATGAGGATGATGTGCCGCCAGAGGCGGATGAGGAAGAAGATGAGGAAGCATCCGAGGAGGAGGAAGCGGCATCCACTTCGTCCCAGCCCACTCCGGAATCACCGACGGTTAAGCAAGCCACCCCTTCGAAGGCCCCTTCTTCAGTTTTCTCTGGGATCAGTTTCACGCCCCCAACCCCTCCGAAAGACAAAGGCAAGGGCAAGGAGAAAGAAGACGAGTCATTCAAGCCAATACCCATCCGCGAGGGCAGCACAACGCCTCCGGGCTCTCCTGCGGACCGCGAGTCCCCGCCACTGGCCGCTAAGCCGACCGATGGTCCTCTTCGTGCAACTTCGGCGCCGCCAACGTCGGCTGCTGGGACGACTGCGTCGTCGGGATTCCTCGGTGTACGGCCATCCACACGGCCAGTTCGGAGCTCGCCTCTCGCGAAGCCAGCCTACAGCGGAGATGACGAGAATGACGAGGAAGGCGAGGACGACGGCAAGACCTCCTCGCCTTCGAAGAAAGCTCGCTCGGAGTCGCCCTCTATACCTGCCTTCGGAACGGCGGTGTCAAGACCCAAAACGCCTCCCATACTCTTCGGCACCACCGTCGCACCACCCAAGCCGGCACCCTTCTCCCTCGCGCCATCAGCGAAATCGTCCGTCGCAGCTGAGAAATCGTCTTCCTCGTCACCAGTGGCTGGTAAGCCTGCCGAACCCACCAAGCTACCAACCCCCTCTGCATCTCCGTCTCCCTCCCTCTCTGGTCCCGGAGCGCCTGGTTCTACCTCCATCTTCGGTGCTACGCCTCCCGTATTTACGCCGCCCGCCACGGCGGGAGGAGGTTTCTTCGGTCAAAAGCCGCTCGGCACACCCGAACCTCAGTCCTCAATCTTCGGACAGAAACCACTTGGGGGAGGGAGCGCCTTTGGCGCCGCAAAACCACCTACACTGACTGCTCCTGGCGGTGGCATTTTCTCTAAGACTCCTGCCCCCACGCTCTCCAAGTCTGCATCGCCTGCGCCCCCAACCACACCAGCCTTCGCTGGCTTCGGCACTCCCGCGGCCACAACGCAGCCTTCGAAACCCATGTTCCCCAGCGCACCGGCAGCACCGACGGGTCCAAATGCTTTCCCGTCACTGAGTCGTCCGCCTTCCGTAGCACCGGCTATGCCGCCAGCGAGTCCTGTGCAAGACATGCAGTCAGAATTCGCCCTTCTGTTCACTAGCCTTAACAAGGAACTTGAAGATGTACGTGTTGTCTCGTCGTCGAAGAATGGGCGGTAACTGACCAAGGAGGGAATGTAGCTCAAGGCCCTTGCGGCTCACGCGAGCATGCGCGCCGTGCGATTGGGCAAGCCTGGCACCGGGCTGAAGACGAGCCAGGATCTCACCGAGCCCACGAAGTGGGTCCTGAGCGATCTCACGGCCTTCAAACAGATCATGAAGGAGGTCGAGCGCGAACTAGAGAAGTGGCAGTCTGAGAAAGAGAAGTGCATTTCGTACCTGCGCGAACTGGAGAGCGACATGCTGAAGGGTGCGTATCATGGCACTAGTTCTTGCCCGACCGAATTCATTGACACTCCGGCAGGGAGCACACGCAAGGAGGAGATCGAGCGGTTCAGCAAAGCGTCGAAGGACACAGACTTCGCTCGCATGCTTAAGGCGAGAATGTTGAGTCCTGATCATCTCGAGACACAATCTCAGCTCAGACGGGAGATTCGAGTACGTATACACTTGTAACGCTTATTGTGCTGTCGCTGACGAATGCTTTGCAGACTATCCGCGGGCGCCTTCAACAGCTGGAGGACTATATCCAGTCGTCCAAGAAGAAGCTTAACAGTGTCAAGAGCGGAAAACCCACTCTCAAGTAAGTTCTAGCCGTCGTTTACTTGGTATAAATGGACTCACAGCTACGAACAGGCCGCCGTCCTTGGACACAATCAACCGTACTTACCGGAACATCGACCTTGCGATCGAGCAAGAGGAGGAAGACGTGTCCAACCTCGCAGAACGTCTCGCCACCCTCGAGGTATCCTCCAAGTCTCCTCTCCTCTCCTTCTCCGCATCCACTCGTGACCGACGGCTTCCCGATCGCAACCATCGCGTCGGACGCGAGGTTACGCCAAACATCGCTGCCTCGACTGCTGCGGCCCTCAACGCAGAGCGCAGCGCCCAGAAACTGAAGCGTGCTCTCCTCAATGCACGCACGCAGCCGCTGCTCAACACCAAAGCGGTCGACGCCACTCCACCGGAGCGCGAACTGCGCACCCCGCGCAAGCCCCTCCTCGCCCCAGGCTCCGGGGTGGGGGTTGGTGCGGCGTTCGCGGCAGGCCTCCAGGGAGGCTTCCCTACTCCCGCTGGCTTCACGCCCATCAAGGCTGAACCCGGCAGCCCGGCACTGCAGTGGACGCCTCCGCCTCCAGGCAGCATCCCACCGCCTTCGTGGTCCCTGCCCCCGTTCGAGCTTGACGGCGGTTCACCACTTGCGGGGCTGGGCGGTTCGCGAGGTGGGCGGGGTCCCCGAGAGAAGGCGCACGCGAAGCCGATCCAGCTGCACCGTGATGACGCGAAGCCTCCGCCGCCGCCGCCTCCGGCTGGGTTCAGCTGGGGACCGGTACCTGTGATCCAGCCGAAGAACACGATATCCATATTCGCAGGGTTTGGGAATGGCAAGGGAAAGGCGAGGGCGACGGAGGATGCCCCCGATAGTCTAGGAGGATCGTGGGTTGCTGATGGCTTCAGCACCAGTACGCCGCAGAAGTGAGGTTATGATGTTGCGATATGCTGTGGGGCTATGAGGCGAGGTGATATTGAGCTGAGATCTTTTGACTGCTATCAGACACCTGTATTGTCACGTATGTGGGATATGCTACAAAGACGAACGAACAAGCACAACAACCTTTCTTGACCATATCCACAACAATTAACTGCCCAACTGACCGTTGGGCTTCAATGCATTCGCCTCGCCCTTGTTCTCCGACGTCTGCGCTGCGCTGCCAGTCTCCTCCGCGTCCTCGAACTGTTCCTCTTTGGGCTCAAATGGGTTGTATATGATGCTCTCGATATGTGCGAGCGCGGCCTAGGAACAGGGAGAAGGGCGCAAGGGGAAGGGCGCGGGGACTCAATATGGGTTGTAACGGTTACCATTGAGGAAATCGCTGCGCACTTTGCCTACTTCGCTCAGCTCCTGATCCGCATCGCCGTCGAAGGTCTCGAACTCTCCGGGGTCGACGAACGCGTCCTCGTCGTCGTCCATCTCGTCTGCCTCGTTCGGGTCGGGGTGGAGGGACGCGCAGAGGGACAGGCTCTCAAAGATCGGTTCGACTGCGCGAAGGAGGTAGACATGGTCAGCGGAACGAGGCCGGGAAGGGGGGAAGGGGGGAAGGGAGAAGAACGTACGGGCAGAGGAGTCTTTTGGCACGATCACGAGCTCGCGCATGTTGCCCACGTCCTCTTCCTCCTCTGGTGCGGCAACCTCGGCGGTGGGAGGTTCGTCGAGTTGGCAGTATATAGAAGGCCCGGCTTCTGCGCGCGAGATGGCATGGAGCGTTATGGAGGGGTAGTCGACTTGGAATCCCTTCCCCGTCGCAGAGATGAAAACGAGCACGCTAAACGCGTCGTTAGCGACAAGTCACCGGAAAGTATGGCGAGACGCACCTCTCAATTACGTAGAGAGTCCCGTTTGCACCATCCTCCGCTGATAATCCTTCCACTGGGGGGTCGAGCGTGACTGAGACGTTGTCCTCCTTGTGGCGGAGGACTGGTGGGATGTCTGCGAAGGACGCGGGGGTGGACGCGCTGAGAGTTTTGTGCTCCTCCGGAGAGATGTGCGTGGGCAGAGACGAGACAAGGGTGATCGCCATTTTGTGAGATCGGAGGAGGAGCGTGTCAAGAGAGTATGTTTGGTACTATGAAGAGGCCTGCGCGTTCGCGAAGATCGTAGTTGTACTTAGTTGTACTACTCGGAGCGAAGCGCCTATATGCCAGATTTGGACATTCGAAGCGCTCATGCAAGAACTGCGAGTCTGCGACGTCCTTCAAGCACGGGGCTTAAACCGCTAAGGAAAACGAGGTGTAGAGCCATATTCGGGATGTATAGTAGCACCTCCCAATGACCAATTTTGGTACCGCGCTGTGAGCATACTAGAGTAAACGACTTGCCTGTCCGTGAGCAACACCTGCCCGGAACGGAAAGCCTGGCGCCTGTGTAGCTGCTCAGGTTGGCGTACGCGAGGACCTGCGCAGCGGACTCTTGTATGCACTGAGCACTCCTCGTCTCGTGCTCCCACTTGGATTCAACACAGGAGGGCATCGGCGTTCATAATAGGCTTGGAGAGTCTGTCCATGATGATGTCAAGACCCTTTCGCAGTTGTTCGCCGCACTCTCGCAGTCCCGGAGTAAGTACTTATCCGAGTCACACCGCCTACCAGTGGGGAGGATGCTGGAGGATAACAGCTACATAGCACGCGGGGGCTGAGCGTCCTCCGAGTCGGCGGTACGACACTGGTCTGAAGTGCAGCTTGTATGAAGTCTTACACCGTGTGCGATGAACGCATACTGCGCGAGTTTCACCTACAGCTATGATTGGAGTTAGCTTCGGTCAGAGAGACCTTCGATTGCCTGGACATATTGGGGGAAAGATTCAAGATGGGAGGAAGGGGAGGGAAATGGGGTATCTGTCGTCCGATCCGATAAGTGGACTGTAGACCTAGGAACATCATCTCCTACGGGTACGTCCACGTAATCCTTGAAGGAAGAGAGTTTCTAAGCTGGGCCAACTCGTTCAGACCGAAGTCCTCCTTCCTGCTGGAACACTGGTCATATGGGATGTCGTTGAGCAATGAGCTCCAGGACCCAAGCAGAGCACAGAAGGCGTCCTTCACTTACATCTATAGGTACGCCAACCTTCACAGTACCACTTTGCAATTTGACTGCGAGGGCACTCAAGGCGGCGTTGTAGAAGTTCTCGACGTTCGTCTGATAGTCCTCTGGAGGGGTCAAGTTAGAAGTCGCAACAGCCTCAGGCCCGAGCGACTTGCGACGCACCTAAGATGTCCTATAGATGTAGATCAATCGCGATGAGCGCACCTTCGCGGTCAGCTAGTTTACAGAGTAGAGAAGCCGAGCCCCACTTGCCTGAAGCCACTCCCTGGGGACGAATGCATGGTGAGTTAGCGACTCCGGGGTCATTGCTATCGCTCATGACTTACTGATAGGCCGTCCGGACGTCGTACTGTTGACCGTGCACCTGATTGTACAGGTTGAAAAAGTCGACCCATATGTCCTCAACCTAATTCAATCAGTAACGGGGGTGAGCGAGTGAGTCGATACCACGACATACCTTTCTCGCGACACGCTTGAATTCAGTTTGAATCTGGACGTCGTTCATGTAGTTCACGGAGAGCGCCGCAGAGCGTATCAGATAGACCAGGTTCCCCGTTCTCATCGCCGGAAACTTCTCCGGTTTCCTAAATAGCCTCTTGCCCGAGATGAACTGTATGAGCGGAGTGAGTGAGGTCTATACCGCTACAGCTACATCGTCTTCGATACGCACTGCTTGCCTGCATGAATACGGCGACGGTCAGACAACAATTGGATGTATCGAGCTCAAATCTGGCTGAAGGCTCACTTAGCTGAGTTCGCTGCATCGAACAACACTAGAGTACGCAGATGGGTCAGTTGGGTTGGCTCTGAGGTTGCTGGATGGGACGTCCGTACTCGGCATGGGATCCGTTCCGCTCGGTTCCGTTGCGCGGAGGAGCGAAGAGATTTGAAACGTTAACCCCCCCAGCTGTACTGGGCTGAAGATCTGCGACTTCACCCATGTGCAATAGTCAGCCTGGGTCCTAAACTCCTTCTGCAGGACGTCCTGCAGTCGGAACGTAAGCGTCAGTCATTCCCACAGGCGGATCGAAAAGGAATCACGTACACTGATGAATTGCGTGAGAAGCTGGCGGTTGACAACGTTATGATGAGCCCACTTCGCAAGGAATCAGACGGCAATCACTTACCTGGACCTGTGGGAAGCGGTGAGATGCGGAATCAGAGAGAATAGTGAAGTTGACTTCACACCTCGTATACGTGCTCCTTCGCCCATTTCGTCCCCTGAAATACACGGATTAGGCTCTACTTTCCACTCTATATGGCTTGGCAGTAGACATACCGTGATACCTTGCCCGTTGTCTGCAAATGACTTAAAAATGAATGTACGCCTCATTATGAAGATTGAGACGGTGACGCACTTGTCATGGAGGTATCAGCAGGGCTGCAAAAATCGTTCGTCAGCCATGAAGTTGGCCCGGGGTTATATCCGACCAGCGACGGTTGTACCCACCTGAATGGTTGAGCTAAGTGCCACCAGCCGGCCGCTCTTGTATTCCTGTAGTCTGCAAGACACTTTGGTCAGTCGCTGATTAGAATGTTAGGGAAAACGAGAGAATCACGAACTCGGTGGTTTGATTTCGGGGCTGAGAACGGATAGTACATTAATAACCCGGCAAAGTCACAGATAGCTTTATGATAATCACCCTGGGCAGTTGGCCACCTTCACGCGCTCTGCCGCTGCACCCAAACATCAGTCGTGGGTCGAAGCCATATGCTCTTGAGGTGAACATACCATCCAGAAGGTCTTCGAAGCCATATGAACGCCCAGAGAGCTCATCAGAAGTGTCGTCTGGGTCTGCATCTGCTGGGTCGTCGTCGGCAAGTTCCTGATCGCAGGAAGTTGAACCACCGTCGGTGGTCTGAGGACACGTGAGGATACCATCGATGAGACTGCGTTTGTCAAGAGCATGTCCAAACGATGTGGCAGTGGAAGTCTTGGAAGCGTTCGAGCCAGCGGTGTGGTAGGCAGAGCCGGCGAAGATGCCATCTTCAATGAGGTCTTCGGACGAGTAATCGCGGCGCTGGCTGCCTCCGAGAGAAACGCTCTGCCTGTGACTGATGTCAGCAACGGCGGTGAAAGGAAGCTTCGGGGAAATTGGGCCGACTCACTCGTAGAGAGTAAAGGAAGTCCGGTATAGGGAGAACGGTCCCAGAGTGTACTTGGAACTTGAACCAGCAGATGCTTCCACGCCCTGTCTGAAGAGTGAGACATACAAGACAAAACAGTAGATGGCACATACCGCATTAGCATCAATCGCAGCGACCACGCGTGCATCGACACTTGACAGGTCGGCATCGAAAGATACCGTCACAGATCCATCGAGTGCAATGTATCCTAGATTTGTGTGGGCTTGTAAGTCGCCGTATTGCACTCAGAACGTGCGTGAGAGTGCACTTGCCTCGCGCGTTCACATGAACGGGTGTCCCTGGCAATAGATCAAACACCAGAGAGGCCTCAGGAATCGCATGGACACTAGATAGTTCATGGTCAGCAAGGCAAAGGGCGTCGCATTGGAACGGCCAGCGAAAGACATTGTCATACCTCAAGGAACCTGAGAGAGAAACATCAAGTGTCGGTGCAACATGGAATGCTGCACCACAAGTCAGTTTCCGGAGCTTTGTGCAGCCAAAGTCACACTCCGACTCACTACTTCCTATGTCGAAGACTCCAGGTTGTATGCCTTGGTCTGATTGGTTAGGATCGCTCCCGGTTATCCCGAGTGCTACGTGTCTGTATTTTTCCTATTGTGAGTAGCCAGCACATGTCAGCGGCAGCCTATGGAGGAACGTACGATTCGGGAAGAGGGTATGTTGCTGCAACACTGATTGTTCCGGAGACGGCAAGCTCGCCTTGCAGTTGACCATCTGCATGATTTCAGTATATAAAAAGTGTTCACACATGGTCAATTCGCAATAGCAGGCTACTGCGCCACCGCAGATACTTACAAATATTGAGGGATGGCCCGATCGACACTAGACTCGGAAGAGCGCGTAAGTAGTGCATTACAATGGAACACGAGCTGAGGAATCTGCAACTGACCTATCCCGGGATATGAAAGCTGGTTCAGAGGTCAGTGACCCGATCACAAGAGGCATGAGACGACTTACGCCGGGCCAAAATACCGGGGGAATGATTGCGACCTTGCCACTGTCGTAGCTGGCTTTGGCTCTGCCTACCAGATCCATGCCAATAGTTGCTGAGCCATGAGACGAAACGTAGACATAGGCTTGCCCGATGGCTGGAGGGAATATAGTCCCTTCCAGATAGAATCCTGCGTGTCTATGTGAGCGATCATGGATGAATATTGTAAGCCTGGTCATAAACCCATACCGTACTCGAGGTGGGCTTCTGCATTGCCGTAAGCTGTCAACGAGAGTGATGAAGAGAAGGTTGTCGTGCCATCATCACTTGCACACGACTGGCTTGCTGAATAAAGGACAGACTGGAAAGACTTTGACATGCCGAGATCGGCACTTGTGTCCGACTTCACCTTGTTTAAACGAGAGAGCCAGTCGCCAAACGCGCCGAACCAACGTTCCTCGATCTCTCGACGAACAGGAGAGTCGGGATCTATGAGTGGTTAGAGAAAACCTTGGCATACTGCCTGAAAAGAGCGAATCTCAGACCCACCTGCTGTGTCAATTTCCGCCCAGTATCCAGGAAGTGTGGTCGCATCGATGCGAAGAAGGACAGCGCCGTCAGATGCCGCACGGCTCTCAGACCTGCAACGGAGAATCAGCTCATGATGACTGCCAGCATCGACGAGATACTTACATGCGGTGGAATTCGAAGTCGAACTGTAGTTCGTACAACGGGTTTGATGCTGGCTTACGGACGGCATGCGACCCTGGTAGGACAAGAGAAGCGTTGACCTCAAGGCTGTGCAGGCGCGCATAAGGCCCCCCGCAGCCTTCAGGAAGCTTGATGATCCTATAGCAATAGCAGTCACAATCAGCGAAGAACGTCGCGAGCTTCCAGTCCACCTACGTATTATGTGCCCCGCCTTCGAACACTGCTGAGCACCCGGATGAGGCGTCGTCTTCGGCCTTCCTGCAGAACGCAGTGACGCTCTGGATTCCCTTGCTTTCACCGGTACACCCGACGAGCACCCAGTCGCTTTCCGGAGAGACGGAAGATAGGAGGGTTGAGGGGCCCTACATTCAAATCAGGATGGTTATGTGAATGATAGGGGCTTGATAACTCACGTCCATAGCAATGAGACCGAAGGAATTGCCATTAGCATCTGTGGCTCCGTTGCGTACGTTCTCATCAATAGGATCCTCCTGAAGATCCCAAGACAAATCCCCATTCTGCGGTGGATTCGGGAAGAGATCGTCCTGATTATGATCTTGCAGTGAGTAGCCTTATTCTCTGAAAGGGGCAGAACACGCACCACACTGAACGGAGACGTAGTGGTCTCGCCGTCGGGAGGGCGACTAGTATAACCCATGGTTAGACAACTTCACAACCCTGCTTGAAGTTAGACCTACCAGCATAAACTCTTCTCTTGCATGATGCATGCATGGAGGAAGTTGGTGTTACCGTTGACTGTTCACCATGAGTGACAGACCAAGAGACAACGATAACTGACATACAATCTGTCTTTTGCGTGAACGTGCCTGGGGGGCAAACCTTATGGTAGACCGCGTCAGCGCAATACAGCTAGCCCTGCAAAGCAGACTTACGTTGTCGTTGCAGCTGGTGGGAGACAACCAGTTAGTATACACTACTCTAGATAAGCATAGAGATGCTCACTTGTGTGATTGAGAACCATCTAAGGCATACATGGGTTACATTAGAGGATGTTAGCGAGCGATCACTGGGAACAGTAGCGAAGCTACGTACACCTGTATCGAGCATTAGCAGTGCATAGCTAAACAAGTCAAAATCGCACTGAGCATGTACTCACCATTGGCAGTCGGTCGCCCGAGCAATCTGGTCTGCAGTTAGACCGGACTGGCAGCAGAAAGCCTTGTGTCCAGATGTACATTTCTGACCGGTCCCCCCTGAGCCGACATGACACGTGTTCGTAAGTATGATATCCCAATATGTAGCATATTGTTCAGCTTACAGGAGTCAACCGCCAGAGTGATCTCTCCAGCTAAAAGCGACTTGCATGAGCAAGGAGATGGCCCCATCTGAGGAACCGGGACGTACGTTCACAGACACCGTTGCAGGTTCCCGCTTCCGAGTCGAAGTTCTGTCAGTCTCCGAAGTCCTTCCGTACATCGGAGAAGAAGAACGGCATCTCGCACCTTGCCCTCGCCATTGACAATTCTTCGGTATCTGACTGTTTTTGCAAGGATTAGAAGAGGACATGGGCAAGTCAACATGCTACACTGAAAGACTCACTCGACAGGGCAGCAAACTGGGTTTCCGACCCCGTTAGCGCAGCCAGATGTGGGATTGGCTGGAGAGCAACGTCTGAATTGCCCGAAATATCTTCGACGAAGCATTCAGGGAGTACATACCTATCTGTCCATCGGTGACGTCTTCGAGGATACTATGAGCACATGTCCACACTGTTGGACGGCAGACTCACCTGTCATCTGTACATAACCGTACGGGCATGCCAAACCGCACCCTGACTGGATGCACTGCTTGCCGTCCTTGGAGTTCAAATCCTGCGAACGCGGAATGATCTCTGAGAAGAGATCGGTCAGTTTGGAATTGCTGCTATAGGCCTTTGGTTCACGAACGGGTTGGATCCTGTCCGAGAACCGCGGAAAGGGCCTGCAAATTCAGGATCTCAGCATAACAATGCATGGAGCCCATATACTACACGGACCGTAGCGCTGTCGACATGTCAGCTATCAGAAAGCCCGCACACTACTAGGTGTACGCTTACCTGAAGTCATCCTGGTCAGCAGACCAGATCATGAGACCTCCTAGAGGGAAATGAGTGGCGCTTCTCATCCCCGTCGACCCAAAGGTTACTTACCGAATCCCGCTCCTTTAGCCCAGTTGACCTTCGCAGTGAATGTATCTTTGTCGTCATAGCTGACCCAGTTGTCCTGCCGAGGCTCTGAGCACGCGATCGTATTCAAACCAGCAAGACGCGCATACCGTGTCATACACAAGATACTTGACTTGTGCGTCCGTGTCATAAACTGGGGATAAGCCGCCTCGAGTCAGGATGTCTTGGATTTCAGCATAGCTCAGGGTCCCATCGGCGGCCGTACATGCTACACACTCAAGAGCGTGAGTAACTCAAGCGATAGAAGGGTCGGAATGGCCTGTTTACCTCCTCCCGGCGCAGGTCCATTGAATGGACATCCAGGACGCGAGCACGATGCGTCACTCAGCTGGAACGACCTCCCATAGAAACCGAGACCTAGAACAATGCGATCCAGGGGCACGCCGACACGCTGAAACAGTCCAACGGTCTGCTCAATCTCGGTAAGGTTGGTATGGGCTTGCACGATGTTGCCGATGAATACGTCCTTGGCGTCCCAAACGCCGTGGAGGTCGTACGACATGAGATTGACCCAATCTGCATAGCTCAGCAGCCCAAGAAGGTCGAAGTGTTGGAGGTACCAGTAGGACGACGGCGCGGTGAACGTGAGTCCGAAGCTATGCCCGGACGCGGAAAACTGGAGAAGCCACGGATGATCAGATGTTTAGAACACATCAGTCGTTGAGATGGCACTTACAGTTGTCCGCACAGTTCGGAACATGGCGACCATGTTGACTGTATCTGCCGGTACGCCACCGCGTTCGCATGCCACTGCAAGAAATGGGTTACATGAGCATAAATAAGAAGGAGGTGACAATATTCACCAGGATATTCCCAGTCACTGCGACAACGAACACATAAGCAAATGGACTATGGTACATGATAGAGTGGACACGTACATATCCACTCCATCGAACCCATATGTAACCAGAAATCTAGGTTCGCGGACGGTCAAGGTAGGTCAAAATAGGAAGCAGAAGCATACACACTGAACGAGGGAATTCGCAAAAGCCTGGCGGTTGGCCTCTGTTGAGGACATGTCGCTGAAGACATGCTGTGTCGGAGGGTCGTTGAAAGCCCAGCCACCGATGGATATGTACGTCTTGAGGTTTGGATTGGCCTGCTTCAAGTCAGTGAAGCTCCTGTATTGGTCGATGTCGGAATCTGAGGCTGGGACAACCGCGAATGTTATCTATACGAGATGGAGCATGGGTCACGCCAGATAGTTGAGTGAATGGCCGGCGTCACGTACGGGGTCTATGGAGGCAAATGCGTAGTTGAGATGCGTGTACCCTGCTGCCGGAATGTTGTCAGGGTACCATGGATCGCAAGCGCGGCCGGATGCCCTGGAAGCCTGATATAAATACTATCACATTGTTATAGTGAACTGCGCCCTACCATCCCTAGTATGGGCCATTAGCGTTAGCTAATAACAACTAATAAGAACTGTCGTGATCGTACCTCATAATAGCCAATGAGCCGAGAGGTCACGGCCGAGTTCACTCCGGATGGAATAGAAGGAGAGCCACAATGTGCTCCGACGCAGTTGGCGCCACAGAACTCGTCTGTAGAGCCGCACTGCATCGATGTAAGGTCAGCGAGATACGGTCTTGGCCACGTGTGAGTACTCACGAATCCGAACTTGCTGCAGCAGACATTCAGGGGGCAGTCCTCATGGCCAGGAGCCGCATCAGGCCCGCATTCTGCAACAGCGTCACAGTTGCTCGTACACCCATCACCACAGAAGTCGTTGCCTGCGAACGTCTGAGTTGAGTACGAGAAAAGTCTACCAGACATTATACACAACTCACCGTAACCGCAGAACCCCGACTTGCCGCTGGAGATACGACATAGCCGATGAGTTAGTATGCCCACAAACAGAGCGAGCTACGCACCAGCAAGCGCCATTAGGACAAGGCTGAAGGATCGAGCAACTACCGTCAAAGCCAGGCGGAGTGATGGTGATGTTATTGCAAGACTCGTCGTCGATCTGGCGATGCTTGAACTGCCGGACATGGCGGTTGTGACCGGACGTAGTAGTAAGATTACGGGGTGGAAGAGACGACGACGGGAGTGCTGTTGTGTTCGCCTGGGCCCGTCGTGCGACATTTCCTTTGCCTTGAGCCTCAAGACGGCGGCGGAAGCGGCGAGCAGCGGGGCTGAGATACTCGGACTTGACTGCTCCCGCATTCTCGGAGAGAAGGAGTAAGGCCAAGAAGAAGAATACTACGAGGTAGAAGTCGAGACGTGAGCACAGTGATTTGTTCCTCATGCTGGGGTTAGGACTCGTACTCGGTGCGAATAACTCTCGCCACCTCCATCCTTTAAATGTGGAGCAGGGGAGGCGCGGTGCCTCAAGTCGCAGCGCTCGTAGAACTCAATTCTGATAGCGACGCTGGGGAGACTCAATGAGCGTTGAGTTGGGAAGGGACGAAGGACAAAGCAGGGGTTACCGGCGCGCACCATGTCTGAGATGAGCCAGCTTCGATGAGCGGTCGATTCAAGGGCCATCTTTGCGAGAACGCACCTCCGACTTACTACCACATGGTTTGAAATGTATGTTGCTGATGCCACCGTGGTTGGGCGGCGGCGCTGTGGGAGAGAGCAAGGAGGAACAAAGAAGAAACAGTGTTTTTCGTCCCAATACGGTAGTTGGCGGCAAGTTGGCAAGTTGGCGGCGCGCCGTACTGCACAGACGCCGGAGATTGGACGCCTCTCGCTACTTCCTCCAGGTCCGAACACTCAGTGCATCTACCTCTCGGTGGCCACTTTACATATGGAGATGTGCACTCATCACGGCAGCTATGAGGCCCAAACGTTTTATAAGGGCGGTTCCTCGAGGACCGGCCATCTTCGAGCTCGCCGTTATTGCCACCAGAACTTGAAGACGGACGTCCTGTCAAGTCTGAGTGGACCACTTCGCCACCATGAACACTCTCCTCAGAAAGTCATTGCGCTACTTCCTCGCCCTCTCGGTGTCCATCCAGTCGCTTGCCACTGCGCAAGACCAGAGTGTCGTCTCCGTGTTTTCCGACCCCTCCGACATCTATCCGCTGCCTAGCTCTGCTGTATGTGCAGATGCTCTCGCAACGGCGGTTCAGTGCCCGGAGACTCTACTTTTGGCCATTCCCAGCTCCTCCTCGCCCATTCCTAACCTCACTTCCTCTGATCTCGACAGTCTGTGCTCATCCGGTTGCTATAACTCGCTCATGTCTGCTGCCGCTGAGGTGGATGCGGCCTGCCCAGGCTGGCCTTACGTCCTAGGTGAAACGAGCTATGTCGCGTCTTTTCCGTAGGTTAAGTTCCAGCTCACTTTCGGATGTCAGATTAACGTCTTTCCTATAGCTTCCAATATCTCGCCTATATATGGAGCCTCGTACGTACCGTCGCGTTGAATCTACATGTCGTCTATTGCCTGTGCTCATGACCCGCTCCGTAGTCTTGCGTCACTCAAGGCTCGGACTATTGCTTGAACATCGCCCAGGTTCTCGTCTTCCTCAGATCCTATCCTAGGTGTGGATGTACTGAGATCTATGCAGGGCTCCCCGTCGACGTCAGATACGCCGATAACAGCCGAGCCTCCCTCCCTACTCTGCCAGAACTGCACGCTGCAGACCTTGGATATCCAGATGTCGAGTCCTTTCGGATGGGACCCAAGTTTGTGAGTGGCCTGAAGGTATCGCTGTTCGGGGTGAAACGCTCTGACAGCAACGCTAGCGTCTCGGATTGGATGACCATCCAGGCCACATGCCATATCTCGGTCAACAATACTATGCCTAACGGGCTCCTATTTGACAGCGACAGCCCATCGGCGTCCAATGGAACCTCGTACAATGTGACTGCGTCAGTAGCTTTAGCCTACGCTACCGGCAGCGGGCACACTTGCTCACACCTTCCCCCTCAGATCGCCCACTCTTGCACCAGCCACGACGGATCACTGCATATACGGCACGTACACTATTCAGGTATGCGATTGTGAATCTATTTGACTCCTCCGAGCTCACACGCGTTCAATAAGCCGGGAGATACATGCGAGTCCGTCGCGTCCTCGCACAGTTTGTCGCTAGACCAGCTCATCGCAATTAACGGTCTCGATATATCCTGTGGCAAGCTTCCGGCCCCTGGCGGCAAGATATGCCTGTCGGGATCGTGTCCCCTATACACTGTCAAACCGAAGGACACCTGCCTCGGGATCTATCAGGCGAACGCCATCTCATGGAGCCAGCTCCTGGCTTGGAACCCGTACGCCTGTATGTTGGCTTCATGAACAATGATCTGACGGCCACATGCTTGAAGGCAATTGGACGACTACTGCACCAATATTGATACTCAGGTCGGCAAGGGGATTTGCATCGGACCCCCGGGAGGAAGCTATCAGCCTTCGACCACCCTACCGCCTGTCTCAGGTGAGTCTTGAACGTATGCCCTCGATTCGAGGGACGGGTCTCACGCGTTCTGTCAGGGTCGCCTACCGCAATTGCGTAAGTCTCACAAGCCTGACTGACGGCTCAGTGGCTGAGCCGTCAACTCTTGGCCGCCAGAATCCCTACCGGACCCATTGCACCTGGATCAGTGCGCTCGATCTGCGGAATGTGGTATGAAGCAGTTCCTGGAGGTAAGGAGGGCGGCACTATACGGATCTCCCCCTAGACTGACAAGTATTGCAGATACATGTCCGCAGGTGAGTCGACCTATACAACTCTTCCGCCGTCTTCTTCATCACTAACGACCGAATGGGATTAGATTCTTCAGATCTTTCAGATCACCAATGACACGTTCTATGAGGTATGTCCCTTCGTCCCCGCCTCGCTGTCCCCGCACTGACTGCTGTTAGCTGAACCCCAACGTCAACTCCGATGTGAGTAGAAGTCATCTTCAAATCATCAATCTCACACCAATCGCGCAAACAGTGTACCAATCTTCTCGCAGGCTTCGAATACTGCGTGGGCGTGTTTGGCAGTACGCACTCAATCCTTTCCAAGCCGTTGCTTCTCTTCTCATATAGGCCCGATGCACAGACGTGACATCGACTTCAACGTTCACAGTGACCACAACGGGCGCAAGTATTATCTCAGTCCTCGGTGTGTCATTTCTCACCAGGCGTGCAATCCGGAGGTTCTCACAGCTTGTGCAGATGGCGATTTCCCCGTCGGAACTGGATCCGTGCTTGCTACTGGGAACATGACAGTGACCCCCGTGACGGCGTCGCCTCAGCAGTCCTACCCTTCTACAGCACCCCCAGCGCCAACCGTTGCCCCAGGTACCGTCGGAGAAGATCAATGTCTTCAATGTCAGGGTACTAGCCCTTCCTTCAATGTATAACAGGCTGACTCTCTGTACAATCAGACTACACAGCGCAGCCTGGTTAGTAGCACTCATGCTATTGGTGCCTATTGAGATCGTTCGGCATCGATTTGATCGCGTCTTTAGGTGACACCTGCCTTGGGATAGAGACGGTATTCTCTCTGCGAGATGAAGAATTTCGAACCTGGAACCCGGAGGTAACGTCTCGCACACCTACCGCCGCAGGATGATCTTCTCACCCCTGCCACAGGTCGACGCGAACTGCGCGAATCTTCAGGTGAGATCGCGTTTTCCAACGCTGGTCCGCAAATGTTCGACACTCAGCATATCGTGACGGCCAGGTTGGACTCTCCTACTGCGTGTTCGGGCCATACGTCCCCTACACACCCACGATCACTCTGCCCCCGACGACGTCTAGCAGCCCCACGAGCACGGTCACAACGACAACAACATCGGCGGCACCCGTTCCCACGAACATCGCCAACGGCACAATCACGGATGGTTGTACAGGTGGGCGAGCGTCGATTGTTGACAGAAGTCGATATCGAAGCTTAAGCATGCTCGTCTTGACTGTCACCCACAGATTATTACACAGTAAAGTACGGACACCAGCGCTTCGCACCGTCGTTCAGGTGTTTCTCATGACTTCGCATTTATAGGTCCGGCGATACCTGCACAGCGATCGAGGAGTCGTTCTCAATCTCGCTGTCTGACTTCCGGACGTGGAACCCCGAAGTGTGAGTGATCCATCTCAGAACAGCTCCTGGCGGCCAGCGTGCTGATTGGGCACTGGCACAACGTAGGAACGCCCAATGTACGTCCTAGACCATGCGTTCCAAGTACTGATACCTCACGCCCGTTCCTAGGCACGAACATCGTCTTGGGTCTTGCATACTGCGTGAACGGTCCGCCGCCATCAAGTACTCCTATAGCACCGGGAACGATGTACGTTGGGTCTTAGCTGCTTGCAGGTCTCGTATAACTCATTAACGCCTCCCTACCCGGCGACAGAACCACCGGTTGCAATACATACTACACCGTGCAGTAAGCCGGCCGGTTTGCAACCCTGCTCCGCCCGAACTCAGTACACTATGACAGACCTGGAGACACATGTGCGGTCATGGAAGATCAATACGACATTACCTTTGACCAGATACGCCAATGGAACCCCGAGGTAGACTCGAACTGTAAGACACGCTCCGTCTGTGACAGCGTCCGTCGTAACTAACCCAGACTAGGTGCGAATATCCAACCCGATCTCGGATATTGTGTCGCTGGACGTACGTACCCTTGATTCGAGTCGCTGTCGTCAACGCAGACGAACTGATACCATCTCTCCTGAATCTAGCTGAGGCCGGAACGGGAACGATCACTCCTTCGCAGGGTTGTACGGCCTATTATACAGTCATGTGAGTCTTCGTGTCCAGCATGCTGGAGGGAATAGCCATCTCTGTCGTTTCACTCACCGTCTCCAGGTCCGGAGACTCTTGTCCTGCGATCGAAGCTCAGTTCGGTATCACCTTCGCCCAGATACAAACGTGGAATCCCGAGATCAACAATGACTGTCAGTTCCTGTCCGTGGCATGAGTCGGCTAAACGTGAACCTCATCCGATTTCGTCCGCAGGTTCTAACATCATCGCAGGGGTTCAATACTGCGTAGCTGGACGTATGTGATATGATCCTAGGTGGCATCCTGAAGCGCGATAGCTCACCTGCCTGACTAGCCTCGTCGGGAACTACCACGAGCACGACCGCTACCGCAGCACCTACTGGTCCCGGTACAATCACTCCGGGGCAAGGCTGCAAGGAGTACTACACTGTCGTCTCAGGTGATACCTGCGAGGTAATCGACAACAAGTTCGGGATAACACTTGCGAAGTTCATCCAGTGGAACCCCGAGATCGACTCGCAATGTGCGACCATCCCTCCTTATATCACGAGTTTCATAACCGCTCACGATCTTATATCAGGCACGAACCTCCAGCTCGGAGTACAGGTAAGCAAAGAGTACGTCTCTCCACAGACTTTGAGACTTACCACCACCGCCATTAGTACTGCGTGTCCGGTCCTTGAACTTGAAGTCCTGCCACCTAATCGTTGATCCGGGGAGTCGTGGATGCGAGCGGGAGTCCCTATCCTGGTCTCAGTCCTGTATTGATGCGCAATGAAACACATGATGAGTCGGTCTCTCACTTACGTCCGTGCCCCACCATGACCGATGTGGTCGACCGATTGCCGTGCTTTGCAACTTAACGACGTAGCAACCTAGTACCAGCACGCCCCCATGTCACCCATTCCAGCGGAAGATACTACACTCGCAGCCTCAACTCAAGAATTCTCCCCTCCGCGTCCCGACGGCCCTCAATCTCATATCCACCATCGTCTCCCGTCGCTACTCGTATGTGAGGTGCTGAATCATCATGAGATCAATATGCATGTACTCACTGACTACCCCACCAGGCACGAAGACGTTCGTACCCTCGTCCTCGTCAATGAAGGTTTCTAACATCGCTTCACGATCTGTGTCTCTACCGAGCGAAAGGATGGAGTTCAGCGCGTGCTTCGAGAACAAGCAGATCATCCCGGAGTCGACACTGAATGAGGCCACGACCTCCCAGTCCGCGTCAGGATCTGTGTTCTGGGCTCGGACGGTAGTTCGTTGGGGAAGCGCATCATAATTGACAGTGCCGTCCCTTGCCCAGGTGAACCGGATGATCCTTGGCTCGCGGCCCGTGAGTTCGTGTTCGTTCCCTTCGTTGTCTTCATCGGGTTCGACGGACATCAGCCAGATTCCTGGCTTCGCGCCAGTGATCTCGACCTCAAATTCGTCATCATCGCCCTTCGACGTTCCAAGATCACCGCCAACGAAGCTGCCATCTGGACCAACCTGGAACGATGTGTCAACTCTGAGACAGCGGGACGCGACGGGGACTCATACCTCCACGACCGGTTCAGAATCCTCCATGTTCAGGTTCTGGATCCATGCCATCGTCTTGTCGGCCCAGTCCCCGTACGACAAGCGACCATTCGCCTCAAGCTCGGCATCGGAATGCTCGGATGTGTCCCCGGTCTCCTGCTTCAACGCTTTGACATCCGCTGGTAATACTGCAGCACCAAGCCAGGCGCACCGTTGGGTCCGGATAGAAATGGGCGAGTGCGGCTCGTACTGCGCGTGAGTGTCTCCCGATAAGGGAAGCACATACTCCGTTGGTGAGAAACTGCTCAACCGCAAGCAATGCAGCCAGAGAGGCACCCCGTCAGAACTGGTCTCTAGCCCCCACGCGATGCCGAGACTCTGCGCCGCCTTGTTCACCTTGCGGCGCTTCCCAGCTGGCGGCGCGTCGGGGTCTGAGCGTGGTTCACGCGAGGACTGGATGACGCGCCCCAACAGCGCCCGCGCGGCATCGAGGGTGACACTCCCTGGCACAAGGTGTGCACCGTAAGGCACGAGATCTACATCGTGCTGCAGGTCGGCCATCTCGGTCCCCATGAATGTCTCCTTGACGGGGATGAACAGAGCGCGCGAGATGATGTCGGGCTTCTTCGCAGATGGGATGATCCGCCGACCATTCCCTGGCATGTGTAGAGTAGGCACCTTCTTGTAGTATTGCTCCTCCAACGGTGGGGGCACTGGACTCTCCACGAAGCCAGGCGGGGGAACTGGTTCTATCCAATGGTCCGGTGTAGAGCACCACGCCGGCAGAGTGCGCTCCCAGGGCTTGAAGAAGCGCCAGGGGGACTCTTGACCAAGGTCGTCGTTGCGCACATACGGCACAATACCCACGTCAGACAAGTCCGCGAGGATGTCTGCCATCTGACGACTCGCCAGCGAATCGAACGACGCGAGTCCGGACCTCAGGACTGCATCGAAGTGCATCGAGGGGAAGAATGGATGACGATACTTCCGATCAGCTTGGACGCGGAACCGTTGGGCGGCGCGCTCAAAAGCTTCGGAAGATGCGCATTCGATAGTCTCCGGCGTCCAGACTTCTTCGACGAGCCAGGTCTTGTGCTGGGCGGTCACATCACGGAACTCGAAGGTGATGCGTCCCACGTCCTCCGGCACGGGCTCAGCATGCCACCATCTTGCCTCTGTTCTCCGGATCCAGTCCTCACGAACTCGGCTGCGAAATGCATCGAGGGCCGCCTGCGCTAGGTCTTTCAGGGTGCTGTCACTAGTAAATTGCGACGATCTCGAGAGGTCGAATAGAGCATTCTCAAGTTTTCCCGAGAGCTAGGAATGGGACGAATTGATATCAGTTGAGCTATGTGTTGCGCCAGTAACTCACCTTTGTATCATAGAATGCTTTAGTCCATACAGTGGCTTCGATAACTCTGTTCAGTGCGTCCATGATCTCCTGTACGACGCATCAGAGTGAATCGCGATTGGGTACACGACACGCACCTTGGTTTCCCCATGGTTGAGCGTATGCGTTAGCTCTTGTGCGAAAACTTCCACCTCCTCAGTGCTGGTTTGCGACATGATGCCCGACGACCTGCACGAGAGCTGGATCAGTAGAGTGGATCATAGTGCATGATGCGTGGCCTCACTCGCTGAGCGGGATGACGATGGTCGACAGCAAGATAGATGCCGCCTCGGGAAGGACTTGAGGCTGAGAATGATAGGTCCCTTGCATCTGCTTACATAAAGTGCACTCACAATGGGCGCGGTGGGCGCAGATGTCAAATGGGGCACAACACTTACCGCATGCCCATGTATGGGCGACGGCGACGCGCTGCTTTCCAGTAAACTTGATGGGAGACCCGCTACAAGTCGGTACATCGGCGAACGACTCGGACGGGTGTTCCTCAGTATGACCTAGGAATCACGACGGCGAGACATATTGGTTCACACTAGGACGGATGGTGCATACCCTTGCCGTGCTAGTGGACACTAGGTAACCGTCAAACCTGTTGATCTCTTCAGTTTCGCGTCGCAGTGTCGCACAATATCAACGAATTCGGACGCGGAAAAGTGAGAGGAAAGCGATTGAGACTCACAGGTTCACACGCGCCCGTCTAGTTGAGTAATCTCTTGCAGTCCTACAGGACGACGAGCTACGGGACATTAATTGTGAAGGCCTTAATCGAAGGCTGAGAACTCACGGGATAGACGAGTTCCGTCCGTGAGCACGCCTGTTGATAGTGCACGAAGCTCATATGTCTACGAACGGTGAATGAGTATGTCGAGGGATGCTCGAGTCACGCTCAAGTTCATTCGCATCACCTGTACGTGGGCCATCAGATACTTGGCTGGAGTCATGGATGCAGACCGCACTTACTTCAACAGCCAGACCCAAGTTCCGCCAGTCGATGCGTCCTGTACAACCTCTCGAGCTCCACCATACGCGATGACTCGGGAGCTCTACACAACTGCGTTTGGGAAGTCCTGTCGGATAAAATCCAAAAATAACAAGTTTGCCTGCTTGTCCGTAATCCTTCCTTGGAGATCAGTAGCCACCTGAAGACTTGGGTAGAACGTCGCATCCGTCTCATGAATGCGCGACGACTTGACTTTGCACCCTATAGCAACGGACATCTAGCGTGTTATTGTGGATCGGGACAGGCAGCCTGCTAGGCCTGCCACAGGTTGTAAGTAATGTGTCCGGCGTCCGCAACGTTCTCATGAACTCATACAACCTAGACAACCATCAGTACTCAGCATGTGCGCGATACGAGTGGAGACGCACCGACATGCAAGGATGGGCACGTTCAAGTCCAGCACTGTCCAGTGTCACGACTTCGCAGCCTTCCTCGCCTTCGCCGCCTCCCGATTCCGCTTCAGAGCCTCCAGCTTGCTCTTCAGCACCGACACCCTCGCGTCCGCCTCCTCCTGCGCCTGCTCCTCCTCCAGCAGCCGGTCCATGATCAGCTCCCGCTCGTCCAGCTCCTTCCGCCTCCGCTTCGCCTCCTCGTCCAGCTCCCCCTCCTTCTCCCCATCCCCGCCACCTTCCGCACCAGGCGCGGAGGGAAAGCCCTGCGGGACCTCCGCGGAGAGCACGGCCTCCGCCGCGACCGTCGCGCGTTCGTACGTCTCGTGGTAGTCTGGCGCATTAATCACCGACTGCTGGAACCGCTGCCACTCGAGGTCGAGCACGTCCTGCTTCCCGTCTGCCTGCGCCGCGCCGTCTGCTTCCTCTTCCTCTTCCTCAGCCGGGGGCGGCACCATGGACGGGTCGGAGAAGAAGTCCGCCGGGAGTGCACCCCGTTTCGCCTGCGCTGCTGCAGTCTGAGATGTCGATGTTGCTGCCAGTGCAGTGGGGGCACGTTGGGGCTCCTCGCTCTCCGTCCGTCTGCGCTTTGCGTCAACCATCGGCGTCTCCTCATCCCCTTCCTCGTCCCCATCCACCTCCATCGCCTTCCGCTTCAGACTCTCCTGTTCCTCCGCCGCGCGCTGCGCCTCTCGTGCGCGTTCTTCCCGTAGGCGTGCCGCGTTTGTGCGATGGGCCTTGCTTCCGATATGGCCCTCCCATGCTGATGCGTGCTTGACGGTCGTACCACAGGCCACGCAGCGTAGCTGTCCTGACGATGTATATGAAGCTAGAGGATGTGTGATCCGTACTTCCTGACGTTTTGCTTTGAGAAGTGCGCGTACGTCAGCCATGATATCGCTATGTGGTGGGTGAACACAAGCAAGGACAGCGGACAGTGTAGGAACTCTCGGGAGGGTGAGGTGGTGGCTGAGAATGACGATACTGCTCTCCGGCGCTACAAGGATTCGATACACGGGAACATGCCTTTTTATTACGTAAGCAATAGTCGTTCCAACATAGCAGAAAGTGTACGCTAAAGTGTCTATCCCATACGAACACCGAGTCAAGCAGGTCTTTCTCCAAACGAGATTTTGGCTGGACAGTAGACAGCTTATGCGGTCTTGTCCTTGAAGATCTTCTTGATGGCCTCGGTCGAGTAGGACTTGGGGCGCTCGAGGGCTGCAGGTCACCACGTCAAAGACTGCCTCAAACCCAAGACACAAGAAGCACTTACGAGCACCGAGGGCACGATCCCAGATAAGCTGGGAAGCAACACCAAACGCACGCGAGACACCGAAGAGGACGGTGTAGAAGTTCATCTGGTTGAGGCCGTAGTGCGTCAGGAGGACACCGGAGTGCGCATCGACGTTCGGCCAGGGGTTCTTGGCCTTGCCAGCCTCGAGGAGGACACCGGGGACGATCTGGTACACCTGGTTGACGAGCTTGAACAGGGGGTCCTCAGGCAGGTGCTTGAGCGCGAACTCGCGCTGAGCCGTGTAGCGCGGGTCGGTCTTGCGGAGGACGGCGTGGCCGTAGCCGGGAACAACCTGGCCGCCCTTGAGCGTCGACCAGACGTACTCGCGCACGGCATCGTCAGACGCGTTCTCGCCAATCTTGGACTGCATCTTGCGCAACCAGATGAGGACCTCCTGGTTGGCAAGACCGTGGAGCGGGCCGGCGAGACCGTTCAGGGAGGCACCGAACGCAAGGAAGGGGTCCGAGAGCGCGGAGCCGACGAGCTTGCCGGTGTGCGCGGAGACGTTGCCACCCTCATGGTCGGAGTGGATGGTGATGTAGAGACGCATGAGCTCGACAAAGTCGGGCTTGTCCGCGAAGCCAAGGAGGTTGGCAAGGTTGTACGAGTAGTCCTTCTCGGCGTCGATCGCGGGGAGCTTGCCTCCACCATAGATGTTGCGGTAGATGCGACCAGCGATGTTAGGGAGCTTGGCAATCAAGTCCATGGCATCCTCAAAGGTGGGCTGCCAGTACTCCTTCTTGGAGATACCTTGCGAGTACGCCTTGGCAAATGCCGAATCGTGGTTGAGCTATATCGAGCAGAAAGATTCGGCGTCAGAACCCCTTATCTCGTGCCCACCGTGAATGACGTCAAGACATACCGCGGTGACCGCCAGCGAGAACTGGGACATGGGGTGGAGGGTAGGCGGGCAGCGGTCGAGGATCTCCTCAACGAATGAGGGAAGGGAGGAGCGGGCAGCCCAGTCCTTGGAGAGGGCGGTGACCTGCTCCTGCGTGGGGATCTCCCCCGTCAAGAGAAGCCAGAAGAGCCCCTCGGGAAGGGGCTCAGACCCACCAGGGGCCTTGGGAGGGCCTCCTGGATCTCGGGGATAGACTTGCCACGGAAGCGGATGCCCTCCTCTGCATGGAGGTTGTGGTAAGTTACCGGACAGACGCCGGAAATCGACCGGGATGCCACGTACCAGCATCAAGGACAGAGCCATCCCAGATGAGAGCGGGGAGACCACGCATGCCACTGCACAGCGGACTTAAGCGGGACATATAGCATGCCAGAATAGAGCCGGACGCACCCGTAGAGCTGGTCGACGAGGACAGGGCCGAAGGACTTCTTGCCGTGCTCCGCACGCGCCGCTTTCACCTAGAACAACCGATGAGCGCGAGTCTAGACACAGACCCCACGGGGACGTACATTCTCAATCTCAGCGGGGATGAGCTCGGCGAGACGCTCCTTGAGGGTCGGTGCCTTGGCAGAGGTCGAGGCGAATCTGGCCGAACGCGCGAAGGCGGATCGGCGAGACTGTGACGCAATGAGCAACGCGGTCCCGTGCACACGCCGCGGGGACGGGGAGACGTACCTGCTGGACGGCAGAACGGAGGGCGGCGGAGGACATGGCGCACAGCGACGATGGCAGCAAGAGAGAGAGAGGAGGTGAGGAAAAGAGACAGGGACGGACGCGCTGGCGGCCTGATATGAGCTCACAGGTGCGCGGCGCACGTGACGTGCCGGCTTTTGTCGGTCGCGTGTGTCTCTTCTCTTCCGACCACTCCGAGGCTGCTCGTCCAATTGCAGGCCGACCGTTAACGTACCAGCCTCGCCTGCCCTCCCCATGCCGAAGAGAAAACGCACCGCAGAGGGGGCCCACAAGCAGGAGCAGAACGACGTCCTCCCCCAGGTGCGCACGACCCCCTCGGCCCACTTTGCGGCACCGCGCACACGGACGCTCACCCAATCGTGCAGAAACGACATTACCGGCAGCGCGCGCACGCAAATCCGTTCTCTGACCATGCCCTGAGCTACCCCGCCTCCCCGGAACAGTTCGACTGGGACGCCCACTACCCTGCCTTCGCGGGCTCAGGCAAGACCCCCGAATTCGCCGACATCGGATGCGGATTCGGAGGGCTTCTCATCGCCCTTGCGCCTCTCTTCCCCGACACCCTCATGCTCGGTGAGTGTTCGACCGCATCGTCTGCGTGTCGCACGTCGGTCGTCCCCAAACGCACACACCGATCTGATCTGCGTCTCCTCCGTCTTCCCAGGTATGGAGATCCGGGTGCAAGTATCCCAGTACGTGCACGACCGGATCGTCGCCCTCCGTTCGACTTCCGCCCCTGCGGAGCCTTCGCCCGACACCCCTGGGCCATACCAAAACGTTTCCATCGTCCGCGCCAACTCGATGAAGTTCATGCCAAACTACTTCCCCAAGCACTCCCTCTCCGCCCTCTTCTTCCTCTTCCCCGACCCCCATTTCAAGGCGCGCAAGCACAAGGCACGCATCATCTCCCCGACCCTCCTGGCGGAGTACGCATATATCCTCAGGCCTGGAGGGATTGTGTACACGATCACGGACGTGCGGGACCTGCATGACTGGATGCGCACGCATCTGGAGCAGTTCCCGCTCTTCGAGCCGGTAAGTGAGCAGGAGCTCAGGGACGAGGGCAAGGGTCCGATTGTGGACGCGGTGTACACTAGCACAGAGGAGGGAAAGAAGGTCGAGAGGAACAAGGGCGACAAGTGGCTTGCATGTTTCCGCAGAATAGAAGCAAAGCGTGACTGACCTGTGCTGCGTGCGTGTGCATATCCTTCGACTTCGACCTTGCATCAAGCTAAGCGGAGGACCGAGATGCAAAAAATGAAGGTGATGAAAGTCATATTGAGTCCCCCATGAGCACGTCTCTGTCCCGGTCGTCTACTATACCAGGCTTCGAGCCTGCATCCAGCGCCCCGACGAGCGCGACAGTGCGCTCCTTCACCGCTGCCTTCATCTCCTTGTGGATCGTCTGCCCCGCCTCGCACGCGAGCTCGAACAGCTCCCGGAACCGCTCGACATGCAACCGCGTCTCCATCGTCACCAGCGTGACCTTCCGCGTTCGGGGCATCACCGCGACCGTCATGTGCGGGACGTCGTTCTCCTCGAGCGTCGTCAGGTCGAGCAGAGGGGAGGTCGAGTGCACGCCCCCTGTAACGGCGCACACAAAGTCGTGCAGGGGCACCCCAGCGGTGATGAGCGCGAGGGTTGTGGCGTTGATGCAGGCAGGGAGTAGGGAGCCGTCTTGCTGGATGACGTGGATGTAGATGTCGATCTGGGAACGCGGGTAGAGGGTCGTTTGCACGACAGGCTCGAAGGTCGAGGCGATCATGGCGGAGAGCTCGAGTATCCGTCTGTGTGCTTGGAACGCGTTAGCGGGCGTTTTGACCCCGCAGCAGCAGTGGATGGGGTGCAGGCAGAGGGATGGAGGGGTGGGAAGCGAACTCACCTGTCGGCACGCGAACGTATTCGACGGTCCCCGGTGCTGAAGGGAGCCACACTCATCTCGACGTTCAACACAGCCCGGTCGTGCAGCGTTTGAGACCGCATCTTCGCCTCCCTTGGGCCGAAGACGGTTACGAGAACCTGCGTAAGTCCATGGGTGATCGTAGCAGAGCCGTCCGCGGTGCCCTGCTGGGAGAGGTCTATGGTGATGTCGCGCAGCTCGTATTGCTTCCGTCCGTCAGAGCGGAAGCCGCCATCGTTGAGAATTTCTATTCGTGAGCTCTGCACATCGGGTTAGCTCGCACTTCAACAACGATGCAAGGTGGACTGACCATGGTGGACGGAGAGAAGAGAAACTGCTGCAGCCACCGCCAAACGCGCCTCGGGAAATGCATTCGATCGAAGATGGACGCGAGATCTGCGATCCAGCGCGGGTGGGTTAGGGTCTGATGACACTCTGCCCGGCCATAGCCTTCACCTACTTATCGACTTATCCGTAGTACTTGGCTGCGCTCTGCATTCTCTCCCGTACCACCACCAGCAGCTAAGACATCGCAAGCATGGCTGCGGATGCGCGTAACCTCATTCTGCCGGCGTCGCTGCTGGACACGGACTTGTACAAGGTGCGCACCCGAGCCGAGCTTCTGGAGGTTACTCCGCCGCCGCCAAGATGGCGCGAACTGACTCCGACGTCATGTCTACAGTTCACCATGCAGCAAGCTGTGCTGCAGCACTTTCCGGGTGTAGAAGGGACGTACAGGTTCACCCACCGCGACAAGGATGTCTACTTCACCCGAGAATGCTTTGACCACTTCAAGCGGTCCGTTGTCCGTGAGCCTTCATCTACCGATAGGCTCTGAATTTTCGGCTTACCTGTAACTCGTCGTCGTCGCACCTCGCAGAATTTGACCAGGTCGCGTTAACCAAGGAAGAGCGAGGGTGGCTTGAGCAGCAATGCCCGTATTTCACGCCGCAGTATCTCGATTATCTCCAGCGATATCGGTTCAAGCCTGAACAGCTTCGCCTAGAATTCGAGCCCATCCCGGAGGATGTAGAGAAGAACGCCAGAGGTGATCTGAGTGCAAGGGGACATATCCACATCGACGCAGCCGGCCCATGGCACGAGACTATCCTCTGGGAGGTTCCGCTCATGGCCTGCCTCAGCGAGATCTACTTCACCACCACCGACACGGATTGGGACTACGAAGGGCAGGAGGGTATGTACCACTGGCACACCCGGGGTCCACTCCAAAAGTACTCATGGGATGGTGTACTCCAGAGGCCGCTTATGAGAAGGCCGAGACGCTCTTGAAGGCCGGCTGCGTGTTCAGCGAGTTTGGAACTCGGAGAAGACGGTCCATCAGCAAAAACCGAAAACGATGCCAGCGGATTGCACCGATTGCGTTCGCTCGGAGGCTTGTAACCGATTACAATCCACAGCAATCTTGACTGGCTGAGTAGGAGGCCGAGCAAGCGATTGTACCTTCTTGCATGCGAGCTGAACCAAACAGCGCCAAAAGAAAGTACTCCCGGGCCCGGAGTCCGGTCTCGATCGTGGGACTTGTGGGTGGCAACCGAACGAACGCGACTGGGACACTGAACGTCCCGTTTATAGCCACAGATCTTCCCTCGGCCTGCCAGCGAACGCACTTAAGCCCGACGACAAGCTCTGCGGGCGACGTATCTCTCCCACCGACCACCACCATCCCGAGAATCGCCCCAGTTCCCGCCATATTTTCTCTGGACGTGCTGAGATTCATATACGGGTAGTGGTACGTCTAGTCTTCACTCTCCTCCACTGGTACTCGCATGCAAGAGCGCGGTACACTGTCTGCCCCATTCAGAGTGACAGGACCACGGCAACAAGGCTCGAGAAGGTCAGTTCTCCGCATCTCTGGCCTTCCGGAACCCGCAGCACCCAGAAGTTGGGGCTCATCCTGGTACGTTCACTACGTCAGTAGTCATGCTGGCACAAGTCCACGACGACGGTGCGTCTTCCAGTCGATTTCCTCCTGAGTGTCCCTGGTCAGGCATTCGACTCCCGGGCGGCAGAATGTCTGACTCAGAACAAGGTGAGCATTAATCTGTACCCATAGCACCGGCACTGAGTCAGCGAGGGAGGGTAGTGAGCGGAAGAGGTTCATGTAGCGTCGCATCCGATTCGGTACGTCGCCCTTACAATTGGAGTTGATATGCCCGCTTGGCAGCATGTTCCAAGGATGCAAACTGACAGGTATGTCCTTGGTCCCTCTCGGTCGTCTTGATGATCGCTAACGTACAGCCTGATACAGTGCCAGAGATATGCCGACGCGCTGTCACCTCCCTCTGTGAGCCCTTCAAGTCGCATCTCCTAGTTTCATATGTCTAAAGCCTGATTACTAGGCCGCCACTACGGCTGAAGTTTCCTTTCCAACTCCTATTTGTTCATCGTAACTAAGCATGTATCTTCACTTGTGCAATATAAGTCAGATATGTTTGATTCTATGTCATCTGTGTGGCCAACAAGGTGTATGCGCATTGGGCTGGAATTGAGTAACATCGGGTATCGATCGCATGCGTCACCAATCACTTCCACTCGTTAAAATCTCATGTAAGACGTGCAAGTGAATTTATTGATTACATCTGATTGTACCCGAGTATAATCGCCTTGCGCTGAGATTGCATAGAGTACAAAGTACCTACGCGAGATATTCATCTCTTGCAATCCGCCCGTTGGATTACAAGCGATTGCAATGCTCGTATCCGCTCCCACCCGCTTAGACTCTTTTTGGTGTTTTGCTGATGTCGTACCGCACGCAGCGCCTTGTCATGGACGCAATCCTGAAGGCTGCCAAGGACCACCCAGGCAGTGGAGGTGTGAACGGGACGAGTAATGTGACTATCGCTCCTGATGTCGTGATGTTCGCATTCCTGACGGGGTTGTCGGCAGATGCACTTTGCCATGGTGTTCGGCGTAGCGCCTGTCGGGACGATTGCACAGTAAGTTTCAGATTCGTTCGTCATGACGCTTGCTTAACCCTGGTTCTCTCGCAGCGAGTGGTTCATGGGTGTAAGGAGAAATGACCCCGCCTACTTTCGCACTATAGCTCATGGGCCTCATAGGTGGGTGCGCTGAGGGGCTACGAGCACGCAAATGCTACCGCACTGGAGCTGTGGGAGAAGACCTACCCAAACGTCCTCCAGATTGCGCTCACCGACACCTTCTCCACGGAGGCCTTCTACAAGGTCTGTACCACGAACCGGCACCTCTCTGCATGAGCATCCCGGGCATTACTTTGTAACACATTATATTCCTTGCAACGCACAGGACTTCATGGCGAACCCCCACTTCGCCCAGCAGTGGACCGGTCTGCGGCAAGACTCGGGCGACCCGTACGTCTTCGCGCCACGCGCGAAGCAGGTGTACGAGCAGCTCGGTGTCGACCACACGAAGAAAGTGATCATCTTCTCGGACGCGCTGAATGTAGAGAAGGCGCTGAAGCTCAAGAAGCAGTGTGACGAGCTCGGCTTCAAATGTGCGTCATCCCATCCACATCGAAGCCCGGGGACACATTGACTGATATTATGTGCGTTCTGAACACAGGCTCGTTCGGGATCGGAACGTCGCTGTCCAATGACTTCAAGAAGAAGTCGAGTGGCGGGAAGGAGAAGAGCAAGGCGTTGAACATGGTGATCAAGCTGTCGAGCGTGGACGGCAAGCCGACGGTCAAGATCAGCGACGAGATCACGAAGGTGGGTTCCACATACTGGGGACCACTGGGGACCATCGCACATGAGTGTCAGCAGCTGACGATGGACGGTTGGCGGTGCAGAACACCGGCGACAGGGAGACAGTCCTGTTCGTCAAGAAAATCTTCCATATACCCATTACGGACCAGGATCAGACGGTGTAGTTACCCCTGGATGAACCCGCTGATAGATGGATAGAACGAATCGCAGTAGATATGTACTCTGTACCACTGTATCCGTATATTCAAGAAGTGAAAGACGACGATCGAGTACTTTGGCTATCCTGGACCCCTGGGCAAGAGTGCCGAGTACGCTCCGCCACAAGTGCGTACTTTCCATCACTTTCTGAGGACCTGGCCCAGTAACTGGGACGACACCTCTTCCGCCGACGGCTTTACTACTGACCCATCGCGTTGTTGTGCCCCTCGCCGAGCTTCAAACCTTGACAGGGACTGCGGCTAACTCGCAGAGGGCCGGATGCCTCCTGTTTACGACAATACGTCATCTGTTACATGTTAGGTCCTACGAGTCCGCCAGCATAGCTAGTACTTAGGTCATCGATGCAACCATGTACACATGTGATTACTACACAACGTCAGTCCGAATCCGATATAGAGCACAAAAATATCTATGTATATCCTAGCAGCATGCGAAGCGTCATGACCGGAATCGAAGCCTCACTCAGAATATGGCATTGACGATACCACTGCCTATGGCAGCACCTGTGGGGAACAATCAGCTCGTCCACCTCCGCTGAAGCCAGAAGGCTACTCACCGGCACCGAAACCAACACCGCCAGCGGCCGAGTTCGCCATCGTACTGCCAAGCTTGCCGAACTTATTCTTCTTAGGAGGTTCCGCAGGCGCCTGCTGCACCTGCACGGGCGCGGGGGCCTGCACGACCATTGGCGCAAGCGGGGGAGGCGCATAGTGCGACTGGTACAGCGCCGCCTTCTCCGGGTTCGAGGGCATGCCGTACTGCTGGGGCGGCCCTGGGGGCGGCGAGTAGTACGATGGGGCGGACGGGACGGGCATCATGGGCATTGCGGGTGGCGGCGGGGACGCGCCTGAGGCCGCGCGTGAATCGATCTTCTCAACATGGTTGGAGGGGAAGAGACCTTGCTTGCCGCGGCACTTGCCCGTCCACCAGTCGGCATTGGTCTCGTCGACGATTTCGACGATCTCTCCAGCAGAGAAGGAGAGGTCGTTTGGTTCCTGCACAGGGGTCAACGGTAGTGAGATTACGAGTACGACCGGGATACCCGAGAAAGATCAAGACAATTGCGGACGAGAGGGAGGAGGAGAGTAAGCGGAGAGATGTAAGCCGGACGTACCCTTCCGTCTTCGTTATACGCCCAGAGGGCGCGCGCCTGCTGGACGTTGTGTCTCGCAGGCGGGGGAGGAATACGGCGTGCGGGCTCAGGAGTGCGCGCGGGGCCAACAGCAAGATTGTTCATACTCGTGGCGAGAGTGTCTGTCGATGAAGCGGCCGAGGAGCTCGCAGGGCCTTGGGAGAGACGGGTTATGAGCTCAGTGGCCTCCGTGGGCGAGATGTAGTTCTGGGCAGCGAGGAAGGAGATATTCTGGTGTGTCTGCGACAGAACATGCGCGAGCAACGCAGCGGCGGCAGGATCTGAGGGCGTCGAGATGGGCATCGTAGGGCGTAGGTGAGAGTCGAGGTTGGAGGAAAGCTGAGCCTGCGACAAAGGCCGAGCGGCCAAGGTGCACAGCAGGCGCTTATGCACAAGCACTGCAGTAAGATCTCGATCGGCGACATGCCGCGCGACTCTTCGTTCCGCTACTACGAACATATGTACTTACGGGCTCCTCGAACGTACGAAACGGCGCATGCATAGTTCTCATGAGAGAGCGCGACTTTCGACAATCGTATGATAATCCTTAAGCATTGCTAATAAGATGCAGCACTGTCTGAATACGTATGGCTACAATATTAAGTAATGCCCGAACCCAAACTAGTATGATGTACACGTTCCGATAGATGTAATGTGCGTGCGATGCATAGGTCGTCACTAAGATGTCTCTATCGATAATAAGCTATGTGTGATAGTGTGTTAGGTGTCAATGCCAAATGTGCTGAAAGAGGGTCCTTATGCCCGTGAGCTACACCGCCAGCTCTCCCTTCTTCTCATCCGAGATCGGTGCAGCCTGAGGCGCAGGCACCGTTTTCTTCCCCGACGGCGCGTACTTGCTCCTCCTGCGCAGATGTGGGCCATAGCGGCGCAAAACGAAGGGGATCGGGGCAAGGAGGAACGCAATGCATCCGAGCAGCGTCGAAGCCCACCGCGGGTTCATCGCCTCGTACATCTGCGTCGCGAATAGCGGGAAGACGGCGCCAAATATGCTCCGCACGACTATCGTCGAGGAGAGCGCGCTTGCGGCTACGAAGAGGTAGGCATCGACGGTGTAGTTGATGAGCCCGAGGAAAATCCAGATAACGGCAGTCGCCATTGGGACACCCGCCATGAGCGGCGCCCAGTAGGAGACGTTCGGGTAGGACGTCCACCCGAACCAGAAGAACGAGATTGCGTACAGAGGAGCGGCGTAGATGCAGGGCTCCAACCTGTACTCTGGCGGTACGGGAGCTGGTGCGTAAATTGGGATGGCGGCGGCGTAACGCGGGTTGAATGCGAATAGGTAGATGATAACACCGATGACTCCGCCGACGAAGATGGGGACGAAAGTGAGACCGACAAAGCCTTCATTGAAACCGTGAAGCTCGCCGAAGACGATAGGGTACGCCTCGAACAGGAGGTAGATGATACCGTAGACAAACTATGATGCAGGGTCAGTCTTCCGCGGAACGTCTGTGTGGACTGTGGACGTACGCTCATGTATACGGTGATCGCGATGAGCATGGGCTCGTGAACGAGTATATTGAACGGCCTCGTGAAGACGCGTTGGAAGCGCTGCGAAAGAGTCGGCTTATTCTTCTCCAGCGGCGCCCAGTAGCGGTTGTCGCCAGTCTCTTTCCTTAGCTTTTCCGCCCGACGGACGAGGAGGATGGGTCTGAAGATGGAAGGCGTTAGCTTCAGACGTAGGGCAGAAGCACTTGACACTCACACGAAGGTCTCGGGCAGTGTGAACTGAATCAGGAAGAGACAGCCACCGGCGAACATAGTCAGGACCCAGAAGACCCAGCGCCAGCTGACACCTGCGACGGACATGAAGCCGCTGATCGTCGGTGCAAACGATGGGCCTGCGAACGGCGCAAGGGTGAAGAGCGCCATCGCCTTGCCTCGTGTGTCGGGATCCCATATGTCCGAGAGGACTGCGCTATTAAGGAATGTTAAGGAATGTCGCGATGCTGTAGTGTATAGTACTCACCCGCTGTTTGCCAACGGACCTGCGGCGAAGATGCCGCTCAGTAGACGGAAGATGAGGATGGACGCAGTGTTTGGCGATAGCGCACAACCCACTTGGAACCCCGTGTAGAAGAGGAAGGATATCAGGAACACAGGTTTCCGGCCATACTCTTCGGAAAGTGGTCCCCACGCCAACGGCCCAACGCAGTATCCGGCGACGAATATGGCGATGGTCAATGTAGCCACTTCGGTGCCGATGTGGAAGTGCTCGATGAGCTGATTGACAATCCCCTCCGGTGCCGACGACGCGAATGTGCTGCGGATTACAGATGATATCATCAGCAAAGAGTTTCATGGCACGCAGCAGTGATTGACGACGTACGCATTGAACAGCAACATCGCTGAGAGTGCAGTGATGTACCATCGGTACAACCGTGACCACGACTTCGGGTTTTCTGGGTCGTCGAGGGGGATGTTGACTTCGAAGGAGTCTTCTGGTTCCTCGCCCGCTGCTGGTCCATATGCGTCGTGCTCGAATTGTGCGTTGACGTCGACGTCTTGCCTCGAAGCCGACGCTGGGTCAATCGTCACGGATGTCTGTGAGGAGGTGTCATCGCCCAAAGATTTTGGCCGGGAGAGCCCGTCCTCCTTCTCGACGGGGCGAGAGAGCGTAGGAAGTGATGGTGACGACATGTTTGGGCGGGGATTGACAGTTCTTCATGGTCCCTGCAGGCGCAAGATAAAGTATGAAGTTGGCTGCCCCACGGCCCACCCCGATCCCCGAAGGTCATGACTAGTCTGCGAAGGAGGCGCCACTGTTGGAGATTCAGTTCCCGTGCCCAAGATTGCGACAGAAACGCTTTAGTTCAGGTCCGTCACACCGTGTGGGAGTTATTCCCCTGTCATTAAAGGCGTTAGTCAACATTGCAACATGCCCGTGGCAAGGTCAGCAGCTGGACGATCAACGCGATTACTCAGAGCCTAGAGGGCGCTCAGTAGCAGATCTGAGTGGCACCTCATATGTATCCGGTTACTTGATGAGGTTTGGCCCCGGCAATCACACAAGGATGAGGTGAAGACTCGAACACCATGACCTAGCCCGAACACGTCAATCAGTGGTTTCGTAAGAGAAGGACAAGGTGCTTTCGATGTTGCAGGACTCACAAAGGGATCCTGCTCAAGGCTCGGATACCAAATCGATACCGGAACGCTCGTGATCGTACCACTGACATGCACTGCCACTAGCCCGACCCCTTTCATCAACCTCGTCCGTCTCCGTCGCACAGGGCTCAGCGGATGTATCAAACCCGCAATCCGCCGGGCGGGATGCGGTCAGCTGCGACACACTCACCGACGAGTCACAACCGTACGATATTGTAAGGCTACCCGAGCCTCAGGCTGCTCAGCTTGTCTTGATCCATGAGATGCAGCGGGAGCGCGTACTCATGCTCCCGAAGCACGTCCTTGCAGGCTCCCGCCGCCAGCCAAACGACAGCGGAATCACATACAGTGAGGTGCTCGGCAACTAAGCAAACGACACTCGCCAAGGCAGTCCTGTTTGTAGGTTGATAAGCATAGCGCTAGTCCACCGGGAGTCACGACATACGTACCTCTCTGGTCTACTCTGCGATGTCTGCGCCTATTGTCACCGCCAGCTTCCTCGCTGCACGTTTCACCTCGCCTCTCTCGCCCATCATAGTCAGCTTGACACTGCCAGTACGCTCTGGAGCGTCACTGACAGGAGTCAGCTCATGCCTCCCAAACGCCCAGTTCAGTATATGATGTCCGCTCTCCAGTCTGACGAAGCCCTTGACGCGCCATACCGACTCCTTCGACAGCGCAGCCAGTGCCTCTGTTAACCGGTCCTTTGCGAGGAACGAGTCATCGTCTTGCGCGATATGATCGGGGTTCGCATGCTCGTCCGCGTGTGTACAATGCGTATGGTCGGCGTGCCCACAGCCATCGTGAGTGCTGGTCGGCTTCTGACCACGGTAGACAGTGACCGTCTGTACCTCGTCGTGATGGTTGGGTAAGGAGAGCTCCGGGCTCCCGAGCTGGTAGAGCTTAGAGTCGAGTCCCATGACGATGGCAGGATCGACACCGTCTCTTCCTTGGCATTTGATCTTCGGTGTGGTGTCGTTGAGGGTGTTCAGGTGATCGATGAGGATGTCGAGCTGCCGTTCCGATATGTGCTCCCATTTGTTCTGTCAAAGAGATGGTCAACATTGGGCGCGCGAGAGGACTCGATATCTTGCCGCACTATCAGGATGACGTCCGTATAGCTGGCTTGCATTTTGGCCGTCGGGGAGGTGTCCTCGTACCCAGTGAAGTTCTCCGCGTCTATGACAGTGACGATGGCGTCAAGTTTCAGGTCGTTGTTCGTCTCTCGCTCGAGCTCCCGAATTTGGAACGCTAGCGTCGCCGGGAAAGCCGACCCCCTAGCAAGTGAAGGAGTCAGCAATGAGCTTCATCTTCCACCGATGTCAAGAAATGGGACCGGATACTGACGAGCACTCGATGAATATCCTGTCCGGACGGTACTTTTCTTCAGAAATCTCAGAGGGGCATCTCCACACGAATGCGAGAAAGCCAAACCTCGGATCTCCAGTAGCGCAGTCTTCATCTGTCCAACCAGAACGCAGCACCTAGAGTGAACAAAAGATTACTTACACGATGTTGGAACATAACTCATCCACAAGCCGCCACCTTACATGCAACCGTTCAGGATTTCGCTAACGGCGGCTAAGCTCGACTGTTTGGCCAGTTGGCTATCCACTGTAAGAGATGTAATCCTTCGGAATTGCGTGTGGGTACTGCTGCAGCTAACCTTCGACATCTCCGAACTCGTTCTTCAGTAGGACGACTTTGTAATCCTTGGGCAGTCGTGGGAGTAAGGACAGGATGATCGAGGTCTTGCCCGCACCAAGGAAACCAGTGAAAACCGTGATGGGTATGTTGTTCGGCATCTTCTATGCGTCTACGTTGCTGACCAGTCTATGCCGCGGTGATGGAGGTCGCGGTCTAATTGCAAGAGGTGTGAAGACATAGCTGCCTGAGGCAGTGCAGCAAGAGCCGCGGTCGTGCCACAGTGAGTCGGCGGCTATGCATATGCTGAGGAAGAAGCAGACTCAGAGGACTTTGCCTCTCTAAGTTCGGGACAAGGGGAGAGCAGACGACAATCCAACAACTATGCTACATTGCCTACAAGTACATCCGACGAAGCCCATGAGTAATCAAGTCCGCTTGACCAACCCAACCTTAGCAGGTTTGGAATCTGGAGGTTTGAGACGGCCCAAACCACCTAATGACCCGCTCTGCCGTGCAGTGTTCCCAAGGATCTTGGCACGGAGCGCACTCACGGCGTCGCCGCCACTGCTGCTGCCACTACTTCGACTTGACTTCGCCCCACTCGCAGATGCTCTCACCGAAGACGGAATCCTGGGCACGACCCCAACCTCGACGCCCACTTTCCGCCGCTTTGCGCTCTCGCGTTCCTCCAAAGCCTGCCTTGCCTGCTCCCATGCCTCCTTCGCCTTCGCTCGAGTCTCGTCATCGTCAGCGGGCAGGGCAAGGACTTCGGGGAGCCCATAGGCACGCTTGACAGCCTCGTCCGCCTCTTCACGCGCTTTATCGATCTTCTTCTGCTCCCGAAAGCGTTTGCGGAGACGCTGCGAGTGCGCATATGGGTCGGAGGTGTAATGGTCGGAGAGGTTCTGAAGGGCTTCAATGCGAGGTATCTGGACGTTGTTCATGTGGTTCTGCGCCTCTGTGGACTTCTCGAGTGCAGCGAGGGGGTCAACGGGTCCCTTGTTCGGGTCGGTCTCTGAAAATGATGAGGATGAACGCATGTCGCGATGGTGGCGGGACGTACCATGTACCGCATACCCTCCATTCTCCTCAGGATTCCACTCTTCGTCCTTCTGTCTTGCGCCGGACACAACGACATATCGAGTGTTCTACGCAAGGATTGGTCCGGCGCCGACTCCGACAACCATTCGTGGAGACTCACCTTGGGATCCGTCTCAATCTCGAACCACCCGTCACATAGATGACACTTGCACCGGAACGAGTAGATGGGTGTCGAGTAGTAGTTGCCAATCTTCTTCTTCTCTGCGTTGTAACGCACGCCCATGCCAATATGGTTGTTGCATGTTCCGCTACATCATATAGTCAGGGTCGGATGGGCAAGACAAACACCGGACGCATGCTTACCACCAGATGTTGAACGGCAACTCAAAGCGCACGATGAGGATTCCTTTGTCTATCTTCCGCGCTCGGTCGCCGAGGGCATGTTTGCCTACACACTACGTTCAGGACATGCCCGGTCGGAAAGCAGGGGTCGCGGCGTGCCTCTATAAGCATTGAGACTGCTATGCTTCTCTGGATCATAGTCAGGAGGGTAGTATTTGTTAAAGCCTACACGAGTTGTCAGTCACACAATGCTACACAGATAGCCATGCCGGCTACTCGCCTTGCATGACGGTGAAGTCACCGAAGGCTGGTGGTGGTCGAGGGATGAGGTAATTTGCAGTTATTTTCCTGGGTTGCTAACGGCTTATCGAGCACAAAATCTCCAGAAACACCTCTCGGCAATATCCGAGAGCTACATGACCCCGCGCTCGAGTACAAACCTTATTTTTCTGTACTATCAACAGAACTCGCCCTCAGGTATGCATCCCCGCTGCTCTGCCCTTCCTGCCCAGCAGACTCACAACGACGCACCCACAGTCACCTTCTGACTCATCAGCAAGCTTCCAGGATGAGTTACGTCGCTAAGGGTGAGAAGGAATACGATGCGACCGGTGCCCCCGTGCCCGCCGCCAAGATCCACAAAATCCGCATCACGCTCACGAGCAGCAACGTCAAGAACCTCGAGAAGTGTACGTGCTCTGCCTCGCTTCGATAACGGGGGAATAGGAGATTCTGAGCGGTATGCGTAGTCTCGGCGGACCTGATCAACCGGGCAAAGGACAAGCAGCTCCGCGTCAAGGGCCCCGTCCGCCTCCCTACCAAGGTCCTCAAGATCACCACCCGCAAATCGGTGAGTATCCCGGTGTTGATTGTGTGGAGATGGCTGTGTTGAGCAATGGTGCTTGTAGCCTTGCGGTGAGGGTTCGAAGACCTGGGACCGCTACGAGCTCAAGGTTCACAAGCGTTTGATCGACCTCCACTCCTCCAGCGAGATCGTCAAGCAGATTGTGAGTGTTATCGGTTCCCCGCCCGGATGCGAACGGGTCACTCAATGTTCCTCGCAGACCAGCATCAGCCTCGAGCCTGGCGTCGAGGTCGAGGTCACCATCTCTGCTTAAGCTCTATCACACTTGCCAGCGGCGTCCTGTATGCACTCGTGTATGTTCTAGGCTGTACACGATATCATGTTTTCATGACCGACCGACCGACCGACCGCTTGCATGCTCCCGCCATCGCCGTCAAGCGACATGTATTTGTCGTTCATCGTGCAGAAACGGATGACTAGCTCCATGTGAAAAAAGCGCTGCCCATTCCATCCTATGTAGTACAAGTCTGCTCTACGCTGTCCGACATTGCTTCATACTTCACCGAATCGACATGGTTCGTCCACTTGAACAGCAATGAGCAACCTAAATACCGCGAAGAAAGAAGATGTACTCACGATGCGGTCTTCCTGTCACCGACAGCCTGCTCCGTCTTTGCTCGGTTGAGCACTTTCTGGAACTCGCTCACACGGTGACGCATGCGCGAATGCATGTACGCCTTCGAGCACTTGATATGGTAGTGAAGATAGTCGCGGAAGAGTTGGATGTGGGTGATCGTCGAGTTCGCGACGGCCTGGTTGGCGAAGTGGCGAGGGAAGAGGACGAAGGTCACATAGCCGACGTCCTCAGTGTCGTTGAGGCCAGGGAGATGCCGGATCTCCAATGGCGGTTCACGGGTGGTGTAGAGCACTTGAGGTGCGCTCTGAATGGTCGGTAGTCGGCGAGCATCCACGAATTCCTGTAGCAAGGGACATAACGCAATGGTCACTAACGGCAGTATGAGAAGGCAACAGCGGACGCACCTGCAAGAAGACCTTTCCGTATACCCGATCGGTCTCTTCTCTGAACATAGTCGAGAAGATGACGGTGACACGGTCGGAGGAGGCTTGGACGTAGATGACTTCTTCATCGCGGTAGTGGAGGGCCATCAGATCGCCTTGACCGGTCCCCGCCGCCTCGAGCTGCTTCTGCTCCTGGAAGCCGAGCTCAAACGGCGCAGCGAGCGCGTTACGCTTCATCATCGCCAGGGAATAGAAGAATGCATCGCGCTCCTCTGGGATGGATATCATGTCTGCAGCAAGTGCGCGATGTACGGATGTACGTACCGCCTTCTGGGGGCAATTGCTCGAGATCAATCTCCACACTGACGTTGTAATCGGCCTCTGGCTCCGGCCTGAGGAGCGACCCATACTCCCGCTTGAGGATGTCGTTCACGCCATACCGGACCAGCTCGGGCCAGCAGCGGATGTTCATGGAGAGCAGGAGCGCAGTCTTGCGGTCAGGAGTCGACAAGTGGAAGCGCACGCCATCGAAGTCGACGAACTGCACATCGAGAGAGGAAGGCCTTGCAAGACGTTGTCAGCGAACTGCTGCTGTGTTTGCACGGACAACTGCGCATACTTGATTGCCTTCTCGGCGAGGGTTGTCTGGATGATGTAGTTGTGGGGCTGTAACACTCGGGTTGGCCACGATACAGAGCTCAGCGACGTTAGCAAATACCTCAAGGAGAATCATGGCGTGCAGCAGCAGTCGCGCAGGTCGTGTCTGAGGTCGTGGACGTCGGCAGGAACGGCGAGCGCGGCGCAGCGGATGCGGGGCGGGTGTCCCGTGACGGGGGGATGAGCGTGAGAAAGGCCGCAATCGTCGATGGACGGGCACCTGAGAAATATTTCCTGAGTCTGACCAAGTCTCGCAGCACACAAGTCCACCCTTGTCCACCGCATCTCCCGCCAAAAGTACTCTCAAGCTCAACGAGCAGATTGCCAAAATGCGTACGTGCACGCCCCAGACGAGCCCGAGGACAGTGCTGATGCGCTGGGACCCCTCCAGCGCCGAAGAAAGCCCAAAAGATGTCTCTAAACGAGTTCCTGGGTGATAGTGGTCAGTGCCCTGTCTTTTCGGGTGCAAGCATGCAGCTCATGGTGCGCGATGTCAAGAACTGGGATCTTGGGCCGACGAGATGGATTCTCTCCCCACTGCTCGTGAGTTCTGTCCCTCTGTGGGAAACCATGCAGAGCCTGACTGTGCCCCGCAGCGTCCGGAAGGCCCGACGATGGTATGAGGGGTGGTCGCCGCGATGATTACCTCTCCTCTCGTCGTGAGTACCTGGATCAAATCATGTTTACTTTCCTCCTAATACTCCCCCGAAGCGGATCGCATGGCTTCCATGCGTGAAGATCTCCCTCTCCCCACCGCGCCTCCCTACACCGCATTTGTTGGAAACCTTGCCTTTGATATTTCGGAACTAGACATCGATGAGTTCTTCGGCACTGGAAAGGTGAGTCGACATATCGAAGCGTGTGCCAAGACCTCGTTCAACATCCTCATCACCTCTCGACTAGACCAAGTCCATCAAAATCATAAAGGATCGGGATGACAAGCCCAAGGGATTTGGTTATGTCGAGTTCACCGATCTCGATGCTCTCAAAGAAGCCATCGCGAAGTCCGGTTCGGTGAGTGAGGCAGTACGGTTGCTCGGATGGCGGTTACTGATGTTGGCGTAGAGTCTCGCCGGGCGTGGCGTCAGGGTCAGCGTCGCTGAGCCTCGTGAGTACTCGCAACATCCGCCTACTCTCGCTTGCTGACCACTCTGAGCAGAAAAGGAGCGGTCTGGCTTCGGCGGAGGTGGATTCGACGATGATCCCAAGTTCGCTGGAAACTGGCGGAGGGACGGACCTCTCCCCGACGCACCTTCATCCCGAGACGGGTCTCGCCGGCGGTTCGAAGGCGGCCCTGGCGGCGCTCGTGAACCCCCTCCCCCCTCGCTGTCCGACAATGCCTCTGACTGGCGTTCGTCCCGCGCGCCTGCCCGTACCTCGTCTCAAGAATATCCAGAGTCTGAAGGCGGGTTCAGACGCCGAGGGCCTGGCCCCGGTCCCGGTCCACGAGAGCCTGCTCCACTTGGTCCAGCTGATACCGAGGATGTCTGGCAGAGAGGTGGGAAGTTCCGCCCCAGCGCGCCTGCTGAGTCGGCCGAACGACCAGGCAGCCGGTTCGGCAGCGCGCGACGTAGCGACATGGGTCCTCCTCCGGCCGTAGCGGAGGAGAGTGACTGGAGGCGGCCACGCACGACCTCGAGGAACTCAACGTCACGTACGCACCTTTCATGATTGTTTGGGTTGCGTAAGATCGATCTGATTCCCTACATTCTTCCAGCAAACAGCTCGACTCCGCCAACGCCTCAGATGGGCAGACGCAAGCTCGAGCTCCTGCCCCGCTCTTCGGGTACCTCCGCCGCCCCTTCGCCTCTTGCATCTCCCAACCCTTCCACCGCTGGCACAAGGTCCAACCCGTTCGGTGCCGCCAAGTGAGTGCATTTCCCATGTTCACTGTTCTTCCCACTTACTGACAGTTTCCCAGACCTGTTGATGTGTCCGCTCGTGAAGCTGAGGCAACTCAGAAGATCGAGAAGGAGCGCGAGGAGGTCCGGGAGAAGGTCTCACACGTCCACCCTCATGGGCACCCCATGTCCCGCAACTCATCGCGGCAGGGATCTCAGCGGGGTACTCAACGGGGAACACCTCCCGCTTCCGCTGTCCAGAGCCCCACCACCCCCCAGCACGAATCGCACAAGCTGCCGCCGCCCGCGAACGTACGGCCGTCCATCAGCTTCGCGAGCGCTGCGGCGGGCAAGAAGGACTCAGACGAGAGCGTTCCCAACGACGACGTCACGACGATCACGGAGAAGATCGACGAGGTCGAGCTGGAGTCTTCCGAGCAGTGAGCAGTGAGCAGTGCCTTTCTTGCAAAGTCGGGGTTCCGGTCTCTGGTCGACTCGGCCCGACACAACACAAATCTCACGGAACGGCCATTGGCACACTATCATCCGAGCTTTCGGGCAATTCTTGGCTGGCACGTCGCATTGCTGTGATCTGTTCTCGTTCTTGCCGTCGTGCATGTCTATCTTATGTGTTTCAATATGTGGTTTATGACTTGTCTAGTAGTTCGATCCCCTTAGTATGTTTTCACCTGCGGGCCGCAGGGCCTCAGGGATCGGTAGATGTACACACAAGCACAAGCAGAACTGGTGTGGTCAATCGCCGCACGTGTAGATTCAATGGCACATGCATGATTCCGATTCGCGTCTCCCGGAGCAGGATGTTTCTGGGCCGCGGGTCCGCAGTGCAAGTACTTGCAAGGACCACTCATGGAGAGGGACCACTGGCCACGCCATACTTCTGAACGCGAACGCATGTACCGTAGGATACACAGTGTGAAGTAACGTAGGGATGCAGCGCTGCACATTGCAAGCGAAGTATGCACAGGAAACGACTGTGATTATGCACATGATTATGGTGCAAGGTGTCTAGTGCTACACGGATGTGACAGGTGAGGGATAGGGATAGGGTGGTGGGAGTAGCAATGGTGCGCCGGGCGGGAGTGAGGATGAGGGGCAGCCGAGTGCCGCTTGAAGGTGTGGGGGCGGGCGCGCTGCACCCGCGCGTCGAAGGGTAGGTAGGTGTGAGACCGAGACGAACCAAACGTATAGAGATGAGGATGCGCGATGTACGAGGCAGTGAGAGACTGGGAGACTGGAGACTGCAGGAGGAGAAGGGACAGACGTTGGATGGTTAATAAGAATATGAATACGAGAGCGGCCGACGACGTATAGTACCGGAAAGCGAGGCGAAAGAACGATACAGAGAAACCAAAGGAGTGGGCTGTGGGCTGTGAATGCGGACGATCCGGCAGCAGTGTGAGGAGAAGCATGAGGGGGCGGTTTAGCAGCCTCCTTGGCCGTGGGGCGCGCCGTGCTCGGGCGGGAACGCGTGTGGATGACCTGGGAGACCAGATGGGTACGGGTAGTACGGCTCCTCCGGCCGCTCCTGCGCTGGAGGATGCTGGGGCACGTACAGGGGCCCTCCCATTCCGGGACCACCAGGCATGGCATGCATGGCCACTGGCGCGCTTCCCCACGGTCCGTTCATCGGATGGGTGGGCGACGTGACGTCAAAGTACCCAGGGGTGGACACAGCAGATGCTGGAGGCTCGTCGTAGGGCGACTCTGCGCGAGACGCGGACTGATAGTCATAGTGCGTGCGGGGCAGAGTGGGCATCGCGAGCGGGAGGTGCGTCAGCTGGTCGGGCGTGCCAGTCGCGCTTTGCCGCCGCATGAAGTGCCGCTGGTCGTACCCTCCGGGCCCGTCCATATACAGCATGGTGGGCGACATGGACATGGACCCGTCACTTGGAGCGTATGGCGAATTGGGTGTGTTGGGCGTCGACGTGCTCGAGAGCGGGGAGTGGAAGTGCGGGACGCTGGTTCGGGGCCGCAGGCGCTCAAGAGATGGGTGGTGCAGCATCCGCAGGCTGCTGAGCGAGCTGGGCCGTCTCAGGACGAGCGTGGAACCGCTCATCTGCTCGATGGGAGAGTGGAGAGACCGAGTGTAAACCTCCGGCGAGGACCCGGCATCGGAGACCGACGGGGTAGGCGTGTACAGAGCGATCTCGTTAGCAGTCCCAGACGGTGTGATGCTATTGACGAGCGCGGAGAGCTGGTACGCCGGCCCAACCAGGCAATGCCGCAGATGGGTGGTACCTTGCATCCCTTCGGTCCAGTCGCCGCACGTTTGCCAGAAGCGAGCAGGCTCCTCCCCTGCATTCGATTCCGCGAGGTTCTCCATATAGAACGTCGGAGGGCGGTCGAGGAGGAAGGTGGCAGACCCGATGCCGGGCGAGACGTTCGCAAAGCGCGACTCGAGGATGTGGTCGTAGAAGATGTCCATTTTGAAGCTGCGACCGGCTGAGCGAATGAACCAGGACAGCGAACGCTTGCTCTCGCAAGTGTAAGCAATCAGGTCATGGTGCGGGGATGCCATACGGCGCCATGTCCCGATGGTCAAATCGGTGCAAGGGAAGACCGTCACCTCTGGCGAAGTCCCGATAGTATGAGACATCTGCGCGTCCAGATTTAGAACAAACAACTGGCTGCTCACCTTCGTCTTCGTGGATCAACCCATGTACGTCGGCATCAAAGCCATTTGCAAGCTCGGGTGGACTCTCTGGTGGTGGCTCTAGCTTCTCGACGGTGCGCGTCTTGAGTTTCAATTGCAGCTTCGCCTTCGCTCGCCTTCGCGTGCCTATGAGCGGGGCCGGTACGCGATGAGCCATAAAAGACGCACCTGTTTTGGAACCAGATCTGCGTCTGCCTCTCATCCATCCCCAGCTGTTGAGCTATATCCTTCCGCCTCGCCGACGTCGGGCTGTTGTCCGCTGCGAAGAACTCCTCGAGCTTGAGCAGCTGCTCCGGGTTGACGCGCGACCTCTTGCGCCTCTGCTTCGCCGCGCGTGCCTCCGGTCCTCCTAGGGCGGAGCACGAGATGGCGCGACGTATGATGGGATTCTGGGGCTTCGACGCGCCGCTGGCTGAGGTCGCGGGCGGCGCGACATCCGAGTCCGTAGGCGATAGCGCGGAGGAGATGCTTGGGGACGACGCGACCGACTCTGATGTCTCTTGTACAGCAGCGAGCGAGCTGTGGGGGTTGTCGGGGATAGACAGGGGCGCGAGGGTCGCTCGAGGGCTTGAATCGGCAGACTCTTGCTTGACGACATGGGCTGCTGTACACGTCGATGCTGAAGTTAAGTCGCGAGAAGGAGGCGAGTTGGGACTCACGTTGCATACTGCACGGATGGGCTGGGCAGGACCACAGAGCGCGCGCGCTTGCTGGGCAGTGGGGGACGACAAAGGCCAACCGGCGGCGTGCGTCGAGTCACTCGTCAAGAGAGAGGAGCAAGCGTCGACGCCAGCGATGCAAGGGCGACAGACAAGCGTCGTTCGCTGCTGAACAGACTGAAGAGCGAGTGTGAAGAACAGACGAGCCCGAGAGGGGGAAATACCGAGTCGAGCAGTCTGCAGGCCGCAGCCGGAAGATCAGTACAAGGTCCTTCCAAGTTCCAAGTGCTGCTGGAGTCTGGAGAGTTCCCCTAGCGCGACGGCATTCGCTCTGCCAGCGTGCAGCGTGACACACGACTGGGCCAAGGTCGACTGTCGATCGGAGTGAGCCTGGTGTGAGCAGTGGACGGCAGGATCCAGGAGGGTCCAGCGTCCGGACGGCCTAGCTATGTATCCCTGATGTATCCTGATCCCCGGTGGCACGCTCGCAGCCCTGAGAGCCAGGTGCACGACGACTGGTGGCGGTGGGTTGGAAGCCCGTTAGCGTTGGCACGCATCACGGACTGAGCGAACCAAGTGCAGATGGATCTGTTTGACCGTATCCGCCTCCCACACATCAGCTCGCCTCCAGTCGTCCTAGCCATCTTTGGCCCCCGTCCGCTCGACCCATTTGCATCCGTTGCGCCCGCTTGTCCCGCCTAGCGTCGACGGAGCGCGCACGATAGTGCTCGTTGGGAGCGTCGATGCCAGGCCACGCCGGACATCGTGCCAGCGCACAGTGCGCGCGGCGTCGGGAGTCGGCTATTTGTCGGTCAACGTCAAGCCTGCGCCGAATTCGATGCCGTCCCCGAGCCTATCTCGCCCACTCAGAGGCAATCTGCAGCCGTCCATCCAGCACCAGCAGCATGGAGAGCAATCGACCACGATTGGGCAGAACGCACTTCCTGCGGGGCTAGCGCGCCGTGGTGGATGCTCGCCCTCCCTAGCTCTTGTTACCATGAGGATGGCCGACTATCAGCTCCCCTCCCCGTGTTGAGAGGGGATACTTAGCTGATTCACGCATAAGCATGCATTCGGCTGCGCTCAGAATTCCCGCAAGGCACGCGTTTCACATTCCACGACTGACCAGTGCGTCACCAGTATTCCACCCCGAACTGTTCAGTGGCCACCATAGTCCACGTCAGATCCACGCTGTCTATGTTTCTGGGGACAAAGCTCACAACCGAGCGGGTATGGTTGGGGTATATATGGAATGAATCGATATTGAAACTGAAGAGCAGGCTGGATCGGGCACAGCTTCTGGCTAATGTTGTTCGCAGCTTGCAGACAACGATGATTAACCATCGTCATCTCTGGGGGAACACACCGATCTGATTCACAGGAGTCAAGGAGCCATGAGGACGATCGTACGGACCTCCGACGATCATGGATCATGACCAACGGGGACCGATTCAGAGGACACGGTACTTCGCAAGAAAGCACCCCCAGATATCTCTGGTACATAGTTTGGTTCAACCTGAGCTAGGGTTGACGCAAGAGATAAGTTACCCAGACATCGTGTACTGCTCTGCAATGAACTGTGTGAGTCGCATCGGGCCTGCAGGATATGTAGACACTTGCGTAAGTTGCAGTCAGAAAGGCAGAGCAGGACGACTCGGAGGCGGAAGAGGCGTGAAAGCTGCAGAGGGCGTGCATGATGAATACCAGATCGACGGGTCTGTGCCACCAACAGTGCCTGGTTGTTCATACTTGCCTCCCTTTTCGGGACTGCGTCCGCACTGCTGATCGCCGCCGATAAGTAATGACCAAAGACTCGCGGGAAGCCTTTCGGGGGCGCGAGGGGGCGCATGGATGCCGCCCGGGAGACACTGCCCAGCCCTCCGGTGCCCTGCGAGAGCCAGGCGTACCGGAGTCCATCCTGGCCAGGCATCTTCGACGACTTTCCTAGCCTTCAGTTGAAGGAGAACGATGTCACCATCGACCTGAACTTGCGTATGCGTCAGTCTCTCAGACCAACGGACATAAGCGAACCGTCACCGCGATCGAAGTCCTCTTCTCGTTGCATCATCTCGGCAGTCGTCTGCGTTCGAGTTGCCCTAATACACCGATACCGAGGATACTGTAAGCTGAGTCTCCCAAGAACTTGCGCGAGCAGCACTTGCTGGTATTCCCCAACTATCCCCACCAACCGCCCACTCCGAATACTCCACCACATACTTACATACCTGCAACCCATCATCCACGAAACGGCCGTATCGAGACAGACTCGCTACCCTATGCCACTGCCAAAGAAAGCACATTTTCATACATACTTGCCTCGGCTATTACCTGCGCTTGCGATAGGGAGGGGATGGGTACAGGGGGGGTGGGATACGATACTTACGCAAGCCGCCGACAATCATGGGGAGAGAGGGAGTAAGAGCGAGAACGAGTAAGCGGTAGACAGGGCAGAAAAACGGAAGCAGGAACAAACCACCGGCCTACCAGCACCGCCAAAGCAATGCAATGCAAAAACGTCTGTGCCTGGTAAGCGGGAGGACCGAAAGCAAGAGCGAGAGCGAGAGCATAGACGTCTAGTAGCGCGGACGCTTGACGTCCCGGTCATCATACCCACCAGGGCCTTCGCGCTTGAGGTCCCCGCGATACCCTCCGCCGCCGCCGCCAAATCCGCCGCCGGGCGGACCATACCCACCAGGACCTCCACCTGGGGGGCCACCGAAGCCCCCAGGTCCGCCGCCATACCCTCCAGGAGGACCTCCGCCGTAGTTGTTGTTGTTGGGCCCATGGTCGGGTGGGCCGCCAAATCCTCCTCCTTGGTATCCGATACCTCCGCCGCGGCCGCCCCTGTTCGACGTGGTCAGTAAGAGCAAACTACACAATGAGGGCAAAAGAACACACCTGAAGCCGCCGCCGAATCCACCGCCACGTCCACCTCCGCCGAAGTCGTCGCGAGGGCCGCCAAACCTGTCGCCACCACCAAACCCACCTCGTCCGCCTCCACGGAAGCCCCCGCCACGGCCGCCTCTGAACCCGCCGCGGTCACCGCCGCGGAATCCTCCGCGGAAGCCACCACGACCTACACCTCCTCCAAATGCAGGTGCAGGTGGCTCGGGCTTGGGCCTACCACCCAACCCACCACCCAGACGACGTGGCTTCCATCCTCTCACCGTGCGGCCACGTTCAACATCCACCAGGACTCGCTTGCCCATGATGTGTAGCCGGTCGGAATCCTTGTATGCAGCTGGAAATTGTCATACGACAACGCGGTAGCGTCGCAGCATGTTGGGTCAGTGAGTTCGACAGGACAGGGGGAATATGTTACCTTTCATGTCGCGCTCACGCTCAAAGACAATGAACGCGTAGCCTCTGCTGCGGCCGTTCTTGTCGCGTACAATTCTCACCCGTTCAATGCTTCCAAACCCTTCAAACTCCCGTCGTAGGTCGTTCTCGGTAGCGTTCTTGTGCTGCAGTGGACGTGAGTGCTGATACATGGGGAGAAACGAAAGTGAACGAACCAAACGCGAGATGAAGAGCGTCTTGTAGGGGTCTCCAATAGCCTCCGGATCCTCCGAAGGCTTGTCTGAAAAACGATGAGATGCAACACCAAGCGAACTCAGAGAGATACGCACAGCTCTCCTTCGCTTTCTGGAACTCCTCTGCCTTCTTTTTCTTCCTCTCCTCTCTCCTCATCTCCCGCTTCGTCTGTTCGGCGTACGTGAACGAGGGCTCCTCTCCTTCCTCCATGCCCTCCCGTTCTCCCCCGGTGTTCCCAGACTCCATCATACCCTTCTCCTTGGCCTCCCGCAGCGTGGCGAGGAGAGAGCCTACGCCGTCGACATTTTTGGGCTTGACCCGGTCAATGTCTTTGTCGAGGGGCCGGGTATAGGGCAGCGGGGGCCGCGGCGCAAAGAGTTTGAGGAGGTTGGGCGGGAGAAGATGTGTGCCAGGCATTGCGCTCGGTCGTCCTCGTGATGGAGGTTGCGCAAGGGTGTGTGTATGTCGTGAGGGACAATAGCAGAGCGGGGCCTAGGATATGCGTGGTATGTTTTGGGATGTCGTGGCAGATAAATAGTCAGCACTCCGCTGCGTATGGACAGGCCTCGGACTCCCCGAGGCTACTTCGCCGTCGCGTCGCTAGCACAGTCGGACGCGGGGTGATGGTGGAGGAAAGCAAGTGGACGGTGGGAACGCCCGGCTCCTCGACCGCCCAAGTCCCGTTCTGCTGTCGGGCGTCTGCGCCTCCGACCAGCTCCTGCTCCCCGCCAGACTGTGCGTATCCTGCGCCCATTCTGCTCGCGCGACATCGCTCACAGCCAACCCAGAGGCGGCATGAGGAGCATAGGGTCCGCGCTGGCAGGCTATGTCTGCCGGAATTGCGCAGCAAGTCTCAGGAGTGCACGAAAACCAGTCCATGTCCGCCTGGCGTCCACCCTCGTAGACCGCAAAGCCGCCAACTTTTCTTCTTTCTTCTACGACAACCACAGGTGGACAGCATCTCCCCGCAATGTACCCATACCACCACGCACGACACGCGGGCACTCCGTCGGCGCCGTCTACTCCCCCACCGCCGAATCCTCTGCAGCACCCTTCCGACAAGCAGAAGTCCTCACCCCACGACGGCTAGCAAAGATATACTGGCAGCTATCCAAGTCAAATCTCACTGTTCTCGTTGTGCTCACCGCGATGTCTGGTGTCGCAATGTCCCCTCTCCCTACCTCCGTCCCCGTCCTCCTCTCCACTGCTCTCGGCACTGCACTCTGCTCCGCATCTGCAAACGCCTTCAACCAGATCCAAGAGATCCCTTACGATGCGCAAATGGCACGCACACGCAACCGACCGCTCGTCCGGCGAGCCATCAGTCCATTGCATGCAACCGGCTTCGCTGTTGCGACCGGCATTGCTGGTCCCGCCCTCCTGTGGACGATGGTGAACCCAACCACCGCCATCCTGGGTGCGGCCAACATCGCACTTTACGCCGGAGCGTATACCTACCTCAAACGCAAGAGTACTATCAACACCTGGGTCGGTTCTGTCATCGGCGGCATTCCGCCTCTCATGGGGTGGACGGCCTGTGGCGGGTCCCTCCTCCCATCCCAGTCCTTCGAGCTCGTGCTTCCACCATTCCTCACCACCCTCTCCTCCCTTCCCTCAGACGCTCTCGCTGCGGCGGAGAACCCGCTTGCACCACTCGCCCTCTTCCTGTTGCTGTACAGCTGGCAGTTTCCCCATTTCAACGGCTTGTCCCACCTCGTCCGGGAGTCGTACGCGCAGGCAGGGTACCGCATGCTCGGCGTGCTCGATCCGCACAAGAACGCGACCGTCGCGCTGCGACATGCGCTCTTGCTCGTTCCCGCGACTTCGATCCTGATGCCGCTCTCCGGGCTCACGACGTGGTCGTTCGCGCTCACGAGCCTCGTGCCCCATGCGATCTTCGTGGACGCGGCGTACAAGTTTTGGAAGCACGGCGGGGAGAAGCAGGCGAGGAAGCTCTTCCAGCACAGTCTGTGGTACCTGCCGGTGCTTCTCGGGCTTATGATGTTCCATAAACGCGGCATGGACTGGGGCTCCTGGATTGGCTTGGGCAAGGACGAGGGTGAAGGCGCGGAAAGGGATACGAAGGAAGTAGCTGAGACGCCAACGGCATAGATTCCTTGAGTACTTGGCTTTCCTGCGATCGCATGTATATCACGGCTGACGCATTCACACTAGTGTACACACATTCTCTACTTCTGCATACTGACTCGCCACTTGTTGTGCGCCCGGATTGCCGTAGATCAGTTGTCGTAGCATCGGGAAGTGCTGCTGAGAGCCATGCAGAATGGAAGGTGCGTGATGTGCGTGCGCTGCACTCCAATGCACGTCTTGTCAGTCGTGGCCTGAGATGACCGGGGGCAGGGGCAGGGTCAAGGGGAGGTGGGAGTTCGTTGCGAATTAGGATGCGTTGATGTATCCATCTACAGGTCCCATCATACGTAGCCTCTGTCGCTGCTCGATTCCCTACAGAGATGCGCACAATTCTACCATTTGAGATACGAACGACAATATCATCAATCGGCATCGCTGCAGTCGAGCATGCGCAAACGCAGCCTCTCAGCGCCCATGTCCACCAATCTCAAGACCCAAACCACAACATCATCGCGGGAAGTAGGAAGCCCATTACCCACTTGGCTCGTCGGTCGCGAAGCATCGAATTCGACGCGCAATACCGTCGGACCTCCCCAGACATCATACCGTATGTGATACCAGAGCATCTGGGGTCGGGGATGTCAGGTCGCGCGGGAACTCTCGCTGGGCTGAGTTGCGGTAAGTTGAGGTAAATGTAGACGTGCGCAGTGCCGTTGCTACAGGCGGCGTTCTGAGCGTGGGTGTGCTAAATCGTCTGGTACCTTCTGGCACTCACTCTCGGAGAAGTCAGACCGTAAATTGTGATGACATTGTCTACGAGGTCGACTTGGCATGCCTTGGCCCCCGTGGTGCCTCTGCAGAGTTGCCGTACTACGCCGATTGCTCAGGTGCGTACTAGTACACTACACGACAGTAGTTCTATTCACCGCTGACTGAAAAGGTGATCTTCGTGGACAGATACTCTAGGATATGCATGCGACGAGCGATTTCCAGGAGCGTCGATGCAACTCGTGATCGTACACTCGGAGATGTCAATTGCAAGCCGCAAATTCTTCTGAAAATGAAAGTGCACCCACGGAGAGGCTGTGCACCGAACTGTGTGGCCTCTGCGTGAGTAATGCAGTCCGACGACACCGCTGAGTGGATTTTTGATTTCGTTGGCTGATTGACACGATGTGCATGCGACTGGCCACCGTACTCAGCATATGTCTTGTCCATCTACCGGTCGGGGGTGCTCTTCCGACAGCGGGCATCTGGCCCCGTGCGGCCACCCCAAGGTTCGTCACGTTGCCTCCCTGCTAGTTCAAGGATCGCGGTACTTAAGGAGGCTGCCTCGGACTCAAGCACTTCAGTTCACAACTCTCCCCACTTTCTCTTACTCTCACGACAGTGACCGCCCTCATGCCTCGCCTTCATCCCCCTCGTCCTTTCGCTCGCCCTCTCCGCCGCTGCCGCCGCCGTCTCCGCGGAGAAGCGCCAGGGCAGCAACTTCGCTTGGTGCAACGCCCTCCGCGCCACCTGCGAGTCTCAGATCACGAACAAGGACTACGAGGACTTCTTCGCGCATGACGCCTGTTTGTTCGGGTCTACCTGCCCGCCCGACTTCTCCGGGCCCGCAAATAGCACGCTCCCCGCGCGCCGCAACGTGCAGCTCTTCCTTCGTGCCGTCGTTGGCGACTTGGAGCCCGGCCGCGAGCCGCCTCACGCAGACGACCTCCGTGTCCCGACCTCGGTACGTTGCGGTTACTTTGAGTATATGCAGGTCACACGATTGCTCACATTTGTCCGTGGTTTGGTTCCTTATCAATAGATCTTGCAGCAGATTTCTACGGACGGCCAGACGATCACGGAACAGAACTTCATCGACGGTTTCTATCAGTGCGTCTACCACCTCTGAACCCCTCTATGGCTCTCGTTGACTCATGACTCGTGCAGCGCTCTCGACGCATCTAACGGTCCCTGGCCTACGTCCGTAGACATCGTCCAGGGCTACTGGTCCTACATCGTCGACTGGTATGCACCCATATTGCCGCATCGAAGCTGACTCACTGACACCTTATTTGGTGCGCAGGACCGCCGTCTGCGGCGGAGGTATTCCGTTCAAGAACTTCGCGGACTACTTCGTGTACAGCTCTTACGTCAAGAGCGAGGGCAACTGCCAGTAAAGCACGGCGTAGCGCATGTCGCCTCCGCTTCTCCGAGCCTGGGGGCGCGCATCCTACTTGGATATTCATCGGTAGCGGCACCTCGGACTGCACCTACTGTCCGTTTGCGGACTATGGACTATTTGGATGGTTTCGCATTTATCATACTGGCTCAATTACTAGGCGTATCGCCCTACATAGTGCACGTATCGGATGTTGGTAAACGATCAAAGCACAACTCGCTCTTTATCCCCGTAACCTGCGGTGTGACTTCAATGCTTGCGCCATGTGCGTCGCGGATGCGCATATCTGCTCAGTTGTTCAATGGTCGGTCGCCGCTGCGTACTCTCAGCAGGATCATCCTGGCGTCCGCACTAACTCGATGTTGATATTGCCAATGTTACAGAGAATGTCCCGGAGACCCTCCCAGCTCTTGCTTAAGGGAGAGATGAGGCAGTAGCGGTCGCCGTAACGATATAACTCTCCCATGCCGCGACCGTCTTAGCTGGGAACGTGTATGTGCCAGTGGTCGTGATGTCCTCGCCGACCCCCGTACCGATAAAGATCCCAGGCTGTCCCAAGAGCGCATTCCCCGCCAATGCAGGGTGTTCTCCGCCAACGACTGAGACGGTGCCGTTCTCAGACGTGACCACAAGTCCCGTATCACTGTTCCCCAGTATGAAGTCCCTGAAGAGGACGAGACCCTGGACAATGCGCTCAGCACGCGCCCAAAGTTGAGATGGGTACTGTTGCTTACCCGCTCTGGGGAGTTGTTTGGGACGAGATGACCCGCGTCTTTGACAAGGACATATGTCCAGTTCCGCTCCTGACGCACGATGCCGGCCAAGTTCCCGTCATCGTCGTACCGTGGCGTAGACGGCTTTCTTGTGAACCCTTGGATACCGCCAAAAGTGGTATTCTAAGCACATAAGATCATCAGTAACTGCAAGGCCATGCCAAGGAGCACCATACCTGTATCACGACTACAGGGCGACGAGTGTCAGCGAAGTGGTGTAGTGGCGAGCGACGGTTTGAACTCACTTTCTGACCCGCGATGCGCCACCAATGAGTCGTCATTCCCAGAGTAGATGACAACGCGAACGCCGCGGATCGAGGCATTTGTAGCCAGTTCAGTCAAGAATACCATAGGCCTGTGTTGGGTCAGTTCCCTGCTCGCCTTGCGATCCTTCCGTTTAACCACTCACTCAGGGCCTGAGGGTCGGGTCCCGTCAATCAGTCTTCATCAAGGATATGCTTCAACTGCGTAACTCACTAGGATCACTGCCATCCTCAGACCCGGCAAAGGAGTACCCGATGCTCGCGCTCCAATTCTTGCTTGTTGGCGCATGAACCGCCGCCCGAACGTGTGCATCTGCATGCCAAGGTCAGTGCATCGTACGAGACCGGGCGAAATCCTTGGGGCTTTCACGAACCGTTGTAGAACTCATCGCCGCTAAGTTGGCTCTCAGCCGCGAGACCGTCAGGTATATCATAGTACTGGCATGGCAAGCATCAGTTGCTACATGCATGGCGAAGTTCCCTGTCATACCGTGAAGCGCGTATTGGGATCGGCTATAACCCACGTTCAGTCAGCCGTTGTAGATGCCGCCTGCGACAAAACCCACTCACTCCACGGTTGAACATTGTCGAGAGCGTAATGTAACGCCTCGTCGAAGAGATCGCATCCGTAATCGGGGTTGATGGTTCCATTGGAAGTAGGCCGGACAAACTGCCGCTTGCGTCTGGAGGACCTTGAACCTTTCCGCTCATCGAGCTTGTCAACGACATTGCGGACAAGGCGTCCAACCGAGCGGCGACGCTTGAGCGTATTTTTGCTCAACTCAAGGGAACCGCCAGGTGTGGGACCTGTGCTCAAGCTAGGCAACGTCCCGCCAACCTGGGGATAGGTGAGATTGAGGTCGTAGCCGCAAAGATGCTCCCTATAAGTATAGTCGAGCACATTTGTCAGTTGACAGCTGGTAAGAGTCGTGAGTGCTGCATGCGCTCACTGTTCGCGGAAGTACTCGAACACGGCAGGGTCGTAGCCTATTAACTGAGGATAGGTCTCCAATATGGTGATCTGTCCATATTTCTATGTCAGTGCTGGGTGCCAACACTGAACAGACAGTGTCGTACAGCGGGGGCATTGAAGTAGACTGCCTCAGAGCCGATGACTCCATTGCCAATGGCAAACGCGGCTATGTTGACCGGAGGATTCTCCATACCGAAGTACGTCTTCATAATGTACGGCTGCATATAAGTGTATGAGTGCACTAAGCAGGGAGCAACCTTGGGAGCTCACTATATACGTCCCTGCGTAGCTCTCGCCGGTGAGGTACAGGGGACGAGTCTTCAGGCTCGGGAAGACTTTGACTAGATTCTCGAGGAATCCCAACTGGGAACACCAAAATGAGGCGCGTTCGAGAGGGAGGACAAGTAGGCGCACAAAATCTCTTCCCACTTCGTCTTCGTCATGTACTAAACGGAACCAATCAATCATCGTGCGACGGCACGGAGAGAAGACATACCGTTCCCGTCCTCGTCTGCCGTCGACCAGCCTACGCTTCTACATTCAATCGTGAGGCATGGAACAGCGACATAGCTCGTAAGACCGTCAACACATACACCGGCTGGTCGATCCAGAAGTAGTCGACCAAGTTAACCCACGTGTACTTATTTGGGGCGACCTTCTCGCCGCGGGGAGACAACCGGAGGGGTCCGTTCTGGTGTTTGAAACTGGGATCAGTCCTGCGTGATCCTTGACCAAACGCGTAGAGCAGGGACACACCTCGAAACCGAACCCTAAGAGACTAGACGATCCGGGTCTGGGAAGAAATTCCCAGCAGTCACAAGCAGTTAGCAACCGTCTTCAAGCCGAATATGTATGGAGGGAACAGCCTACCCTCCGTTCAACCAAACGCCCCAGGGCTCAGGGTCGTTCGTGGTTCCTGTCAACGAACCGTTGCGATGCTCCACACCCCAAAAGAACAGAGTATTGTTGGGATGGCCTGGTCTGTCGACTGGAATGTTGCCAGCGAACTGGCGAGGCATAGGCCAGGTGACGTTTGGTAGAGGGTCCTTCACTCGGAAGTCTGTTCAAGGCGTTGTCAGCAACCGGACCCACAAGTATAAGATGCACGAACTCACATTCTTGCCAGTCGGGTCCGAATGAAGTCGAGGGTTTACCGGGATAGTCGTGAGGCCAGCTCCCGGACTGTGCCGCCGTCGTAGCCGCGGATACGGCGGATAGAGCTATGGGGACCCCCAGCATGTCTTATCACGACAAGTTCACGATCTGCACAGTGAGTCTCCATAGCCACGGCAAGCCGGGATATTTGTACTCTTTGTACTCTTGTGCTCGATGGTAGAGCGGACGATCAGGCCGGTGAATACCATTTCATTGGACAAACCTTGCTTCGCCTCAACCAAACCCAAGCAAATCTCGGTCCGCGGTGGCTGCTCATACTGAATGCCGCAGTCGTATTTCGTAACGCTGGCGCACTGCGCATGACTGTGCAGAGATGGCCAACGACGGGAGCGAGATCACGACGGCTTCCCGCGGGGATTGAGAGAACTGAGCGCGCTGGTCCGCACCGCACAAGAGGCTCGACGACCCTGGCGCGGCGACTGAAGACCGGCTTTCTTCCACTGATTATTGTGACAGACACCGGATGCCTATCCCCGCGTGTCTGTAATGCTCTTGCATGCGCTTGTGTTCCTCCAGGCAGCGTCCGCAGCACGGGATTGGACTTCGGGCGAGACAAATTGCATGGTCAGCTGGCGAAGGAATTGGTATGTGCATTGATAGAGAGGTCGACGGATCCGGAGTCCACATGTTCCACTAGGGACCAGTCAACATGCGTCGTACACTGTTGGCTCGAGCGAGAGTAGAACAGGTGATTCGAATCTGCTTTTTCTTGTGGGGAGAGAGAGAGAGAGAGGGGGGGGAGGGGGCGTCAATGCGTCATGGACAAGATGTGGTGAGACGTGAGGACAGCACGCACGCTGAAGGACGATCAACGCGGATGAAGATGTTGAGGGCCTCAAGGGTTGGGGCAGGCCCGCAGCACTGCAGAGGTTGGAACACGCGTGCGGCTCCTCCTGCACACACCGAATCACTCGTGAAATGGGACCACAGAAAGGCTCATTGAGACGATAATTACCCACTACATGCATTATTGAGCTAGAATAACAGGAGAGCGAAGTAAATAGTTCGATGCAGAACATAAAACAGGTACGGACACGGTACTGAATCAATCCACCTTCCTCGACCACCTCCTGTTGCTGGGCCTGGGGCTCGCGCGGCCACCCGGCGACGCAGGCGGGACGACAACCTCGACCTTGTGGGTCGGTGGCGCCCAATGCGCCTTCTTCTCGTCCATGACACCTAGCTGGCTCATCTCAGCCTCGTCCTTCTCGTCCTTGCCCCAGTACATCCACATCTGCACGCCCAGGATGATATTAAGCGCAAGGGCAAGTGCGAAGCCAGCGCTGACGATCGGGTCTCCGACCTCGGTCGCGGTGGTAAACAGCCGCGCGAGGCAGCCGCCGACCTGGGAGATGACGGCGAATGCGGAGAGCTGGCCGGTGCTCTGCGCACGTTGGTTCTGGCGGATCTGGGGGAGCTTGGAGAATAGGGAGAGTGGGAGCGTGGCGAGCTGGAAGAGCGCAATGGTGGAGGAGGGGAGGACGACAAGCGCGACTGCAAATGCGAGCATCGCCTGCGCGGAGAGGACCGCGCGCTGGACAGGAGTGCGGCCTGCGAGTGCGTTTGGTGGGTTGTAGTGCACTATGAGGAGCGTGATAATGACGTTTTGGAGGGTGAGGAACAGGTTCTCGCCGTATGTCGAGAAAGGGAACTCGTTGCGGAAGGAGTAGGCGAGCGTGATCGCATAGGAAAGTGTTTCAAGGACGTATGCCGTCAGAGAGAGTCCACGCGCGGAACGTGCATTCACGACTGTGATTCAACGTACTTGGGTTAGCAAACGCTCTTATATAGTGACACCGCAGAGTAGCTTGAAGAGGAATTCAAGAGGCGGGGATGCATTAGACGGCCAGCCAGCTATACCTTCGACATCACAACTGCATCCTGACGTCCGGCTGGCGTGCGCTGCTGGCATCTCTCCGGGATATGGTTTGACCACCACACCGTTCTCTCTTGTCTGGAACGGGTAGGGTTCTATCGCACCTAATCTCAATATTTGCTCAGGTAGTACGGGGACGTTCCAACAGCGGGAGTCACCCCGGATGCCACCGTGTCCTTAGCCCGTAGCCCGCGTACACCCTCCCACTATCACGGGCAAAGCGAAAGCCTGGAGTTCATCGAGACACAAGGATAATACGCACTGAGGAGCAACTGGGGCACCTTCATTATTGAGCCACCCACAACAATACCCAAGCCCAGACCCTTAGAGAGTGAGTACTTGAGGCATTCGATGTCGCTGAAGTCCAGGTTCTCGACTATAGATGTATAGCATTTCTATAGCAGGCCAACTTAGCGAGATACCGAGAGGGTGATGGGAGGGACGCACCTGGCCGACGATGGATACGCCGAGGTCCTTGACGAACCAGGGCAAGTTCTGTGTTATTGCCGTCATGTTGACCGAGACAGAACCAGCAAAAAGCGAAGGAAACGAGCGACGACGAAGGCGAAGGTGGCGGGCGGTGTACAGTTTGAGTGACGGTCCACAGACGTGTTCAGCCAGGCGAGATGCGTCACGTGGCCGCGCGCCCGATATGGCAACATATTTTTCGCGCTGTGGTCCGTGGACGGCGAGCACGATCTTTCCGACGACGAGCTCGCTGCCTTCGACGACGACTATACCTCGACTAGGCCTCCTCACTGCGCGTTCGTCAAAATGGCCGAGTACGACCTCACGAAGACAATCATCCCCCACTGCGACCGGCACCTCGTCTTCCCTCTACTCGCACATCTTGCTGAGAGCGAGCTCTTCCCCGTCGAGCAAGTCCAAGCTGCCCAGTATGAGCTTGCGAAGGAGACAAACATGGTGGACTATGCTGTGAGCTTGTTTGAGCAGCTCCATCCAGATGAAGAAGTCCCGCCAGGTACGTGCTACTCATAATCCCGTGTCTCGTTCTCTAACCGCAATCCAGAATTCGCGGAGAAGCGTGAAAAAGCCGTCTCAACAAACGAGAGACTCCAGCAGGAAGCTCAGGCTGTGCTCGACGTTATCGAGAACCCCGAAGTCGCCCAGTCCCTCCGCCAGGACAAGAACCAAAACTTGCAATTCCTGCGAGATCACTACAATGTGAGTTCCTCTCCTCATCTCTCCGTATACTCGTTCCAACACTCCTCCAAGGTTACTCTCGAGCAAATTACCGCACTCTACAACTTTGGCAAGTTCCAATACTCGTACGGAAACTACAGCGGCGCCGCCGACTACCTCTACCACTTCCGCGTACTCTCCACCGACCCCGAACTCACCATCTCCGCACACTGGGGCAAGCTCGCCTGCGACATCCTCACCGGAAAGTGGGACGTTGCTCTCGAAGAGCTCAACTCGCTCCGTGAAGCGATCGACGCACGGACCCCAGCCATGCCGCAGTTCGCAACTGCATCCTCATCTAACGCCGACCCCGCCCTTGCGCAACTCCACTCCCGCACATGGCTCCTGCACTGGTCCCTCTTCGTCTACTTCAACCACCCGCAGGGCCGCACGCTCCTGCTCGAGACCTTCCTCTCCCCCACCTACCTGAACACCATCCAGACGTCCTCCCCTTGGATCCTCCGCTACCTCGCGGCCGCGGCCGTGCTGTCGCGCAAGTCCGCGTCCGGCGCGCTCTCGTCGCGCGTGCGCCACTCGATCCGCGAGATCGTGAAGGTGATCCAGATGGAGGAGTACCAGTACCAGGACCCGGTGACGCAGTTCCTCAAGGAGCTGTACGTCGAGTTCGACTTCGAAGCCGCGCAGAAGGAGCTCGGCAAGGCGGAGACGGTCGTCGCGAACGACTTCTTCCTGGGCGAGTTCCGCGAGGACTTCATGGACAACGCGCGGTACCTCATCAGCGAGGCGTACTGCAGGATACACCAGCGCATCGACATCGGCGACCTCTCCGAGCGGCTGAACCTCTCGCGCGATGAGGGCGAGAAGTGGATCGTGAACCTCATCCGCGAGACGCGCATGGGCGCGGACGCCAAGATCGACCTCGAGAAGGTGTGTCCTCTTTTCGGTTTGTTCATGTCACTGCATACTTACTCCCATTCGTCCGCAGAACGTCATCGAGATTCACCGTCCTCCACTTCCCATCTACCAGTCTGTCATCGAGAAGACGCGTGGTCTTGCCTTCCGGACGCAGGCCCTCGGCGCTGCGATGTCAAGGACGCAGGGTGCGCCCGAAGCAGCGCCGGCCGTGGTCGAGGCGCAGTGAGGGCTGATCACTGTGGTGTATGGGCATTGGGTACGTTGTGGACCGTGGTTCATGCACTGATGTAGCCGTTTCTTGTACTGTAGACTGTAGCGCTCTATCTGCTCTCTCTATCTGCTCTTTCCAGATCAACCACGGTGCTCGAGTTATCTCCGGGGTAAGTCACTCGTGCCTGTTACAGTTCGCGACATGATCCCTTGGTGAACTTCGTCCTGAACATATCCGCGAAGTCAGCCGGAGTGCTCGATGACCTCCACTATGCTCTCTGCAGTGTTGAAACACGGGACAGCGAGATGGAGGGTGATGCTGGGGAATAATACGACCAGAACTAGTGTTACAACATCTCCAAGTTACATCTGCTACTTCTGAGCGCTCATAACTGCTGAGGGCATGCCAGACGGAAGGCCAACCTCCACCTTCGACGTCGGCGTGGACGTGCCTGACACAGCGTGCTGCACCGTGACTTGTCCCAATAAGATCTTCAGGATTGGGGCGAAGGTCTTAAGTTGGCCGGGAGCGTAGCGTTCGTACGTGGTCCCTTTGTTGTAGGCGATCTCCGCTGTTGCAATCTGCAGCGAACTGAGCTTCTGCACGCAGAGAGTCGCTAACAGACAGAGACCCACGAGGATGTCAGAAGTTAGGCCTTTGATCGCGAATGCACTAGACCGGAATCTGTGCATGCGATATGTGCTGTTCGCCAGCCAAGGCAGGTCTATGTCCGAGTAGCACTGCGGCGAGTGAGCTGTGCGGTCTCGGACAACTATTTCGAAGACATACGTAGAAGTCCTCCTCATAGTGCCAATCCTCGCTGCCCTTCGGAGCCAGCTTCTCCTTGCTTGCGAGACTGGGATCGAGGATGGCTTCCAGTGGATGGTCGAATATCCGGTCGACCTCGCCAGGCGAAGGGGTCAGATGGTCCAGGATAGCATTGTCCGTGAGCAATGCAACGACAGGCGTCACTAGGAGCTTGGCCGAGGAGATGTACGGTCGCAAGGTGCAGACAGTATAGACATGGTGATGATGCCGAGGCAGACCGACCTCCTCGTGTGCTTCACGGTACTGGGACGAGCAGCTCCTGCATCAGGTTTGCGCATGATGGAATGAGGGCTCACAGCTGTCTCGATCACGTCTGCGTCGGTGACGTCCACCTTGCCACCGGGAAGCGCGACTTGGCCGGGGTGCGCGCGGAGCGACTTGTCGCGCGTCGTGAGGAGGACGCGGAGTTCTCCCGCTCTCTCAAACAAGAGCACAAGCACTGCTGCCAGCCTCCCAGAGGGATACTCCGACCTGTACGCGCGGTTCATGCATGTTACGACTGAGATGGAAGTGCACGAACAGATCGACCTGCTCCGGTTGATGTTGCCTGAGTCGCTCAATGCATATTCTGCAGTTCTCGGAGATCATAGCGAGAGCTTCATCTGGAATATTGTATGCGGGCAACATAGTTCGAGTGCTGTGACGAGCGCGGGGGTTGGTATGGAGGAGAGCAGGGGCAAGATGGACTCGAGTCGTCCGACATCATGGTGGTCCTTCAAGTGCCTGGAGCGCCCACGACGGAGCGCCGCCTGTACACTCCGAAGCGATCGCTCTTGGTCTCTGCAGCCACTCAGCCCAGAGCCGCCACTGCGAGCTCCTGGACCACAGAACCTGCTTGTCCTCCATGCAACTTGCTTCAGTGCCACCACCATGGACAAGGACAACCGTGACGACTTCACCTTCGCCAAACTCAGCGACCTGAAGATGCCAGTCACCTTCAGAATGTATTAAATAGTCTCCTCGTTCGGTCTATGGATATCCGCTCAGATACTCTGGGGTACAGATCGCAGATGCACGGCACACGGAAGCCTTATTCTTTCACGGAGGTGCTGGAGAAACCGGAGCTGCGCTTTCATGGGGTACAACTGTCGCCGTGAGCACGCGTCCTGTCCTCTACACGTCTGTATCTCTCAATGACCGCAGTGAAGGGACTTCTCGGACCTCTATGTGACGTGCCAACTCGTTGCGGACAACAAGCCGCTCACCATACCGTTCCGGACGTCGTTCAAAGCGTTCAAGAGCCACTACACGTGAGTCCCCAGTCCGGAGGTACGCGTCGTAACCCTGACGCGCGCATGCAAAGGTGGAACGAATGGATCACACTTCCAATACGTTACTGCGATCTTCCTCTCAACTCTCAGGTCACCTTCACCGTCTGGGATATTGCTGGGCCAAGAGCAGCAGTACCGGTTGGTGGGACAACATTCCGGCTGTTTGGGAAGAAATGGTACGTGTGTCACTTGACATCCTGCGGACCGCTGGGTCAACTGGTGTCTAGGACATTACGACGAGGCAAACATCGTATGATATTGTGGCCTGACCGTGAGGCCGATGGCGCCAATGAGACTACTACTCCGAGCAAGATTGGTGTGAGGGATGAAGTCGGGAGGCTGGAGAAGGTATGTCCGCGCATGATTCATCATCGACTTTGGTTATACATCTGTTTCTATTCAGCTCCTGAAGAAGTATGAGCGTGGTGATCTGCCGAAATCAGACTGGTTAGACCAGCTCACTTTCCGAAAGGTCGAGGAACTTCACAAAGTACGTGTGATCCCGATATAGCCTTTCGACGTGCAAGGTATCCTGATATCATGCTGTAGGCCGAGACAGAGAAGTCTGAGAACCTGTTTCTGTATATCGACCTCCCGCGCTTCGACTTCCCCGTCATCTTCAGCGAACCAGTGAGTATGTGAGGTATCTGTCTTAGACCAATCGCTGACATGACTGGGTTCACTGCCCTTCAGGATGCATCGAACGTCCCATCTACCTCAACCTCCGCACTCACTCCTGTCGCAACTACACCTGCACCGCCCACAAGCACCTTCGCCGCAGATACACATCTGTGGGCAGTAGTGGATCCCGACATCGCGCGCGAGAACCCTGTAGAGGATAAGCATCGTCGTCTAGTTCGGAGTCACAGAAGCAGTCCGTATGACCGGGAGCTGAAGCCCAATGCCAAGATTCGAGACGAACTCTCGGTGCGTTTGACCAGCCGGGTGTGCTGGCTTCGTGCGCTGACCACATAGCGGGCAGGTCATCTTGAACTATGCGCCCAGCCAGCCGCTCACGTCGGAAGAGAAGGATCTCATCTGGAAGTTCCGCTTCTACCTGACAAGAGACAAGCGCGGCCTCACGAAGTTCTTGAAGTCGGTAACCTGGCGAGATCCTTCTGAGGTCAAGCAGGCTGTGGAGGAGCTACTTCCCCAGTGGACGGAGATTGACATCGATGATGCCCTGGAGTTGCTCGGACCCAATACGGTCGACTCTCGAGTGAGGGCTTATGCGGTCAAGCAACTAAGCAGAGCGGACGATGATGTGAGCCTTGTCGCTCCCGGTGATACGACTGTGCTCATCGTCTCTCTACAGGAACTTCACCTCTACCTGTTGCAGCTGGTACAAGCTCTGAAGTTTGAAAGCACTGCCAGTGATCAACGGTCATCGAGGTCTACTACGAGCGCAGTATCGAACGATGATAGTGGGCTGGCAGACTTCTTGATTGCACGCGCTGTTCGCAATCCGATCCTTGGGAACCGGTTCTACTGGTACCTCATGGTCGAGGTCGCAATGGAAGACAAGGTGATGGCGAAGATGTACGGCAGAGTGGTGTTCAAGTTCATGAAGATCCTCGAGGTACGCTGTTGCTTTCAGTTCTCTGAGGGCTGGTGCTGACCCGATGCCCAGGACAACGGTGACGAACGACGGGACCTCATGCGCCGACAAGGCGAGCTCGTCGACACGCTCGCAAAACGCGCAAGAGACCTCCGTACGTCCAAAGACCCGCGGCCAAAGAAGATCGAGAAGCTGCGCGCCTTCCTCGCGGACTCGAAGAACAACCTCGCATCCATGCCCCCTCTCCCGCTGCCTCTCAACGCGCGCGTGCAGATCACGGGCATCATCGCCGAGAAGTCGAGCGTGTTCAAGTCGAACATGTTCCCGATGCTGCTCTTCTTCCAGTGCGCGGACGGCGGCGAGTATCCGGTCATCTTCAAGGACGGGGACGACATGCGCCAGGACCAGCTCGTCATCCAGCTGTTCACGCTGATGGACCGTCTGCTGCGAAAGGAAAATCTGGATCTCAAACTCAGTCCGTATGACGTACTCGCGACTGGGCCCAGTCAAGGCATGGCCCAGTTCATCCCAAGCAAGACGATCGCGGCGATCGTGAGCGAACACGGAACGTTGCTGAACTACCTGCGCGCGAACTACCCGGATGAAGGAAGTGTCGGTACGTATGGCGTCGAGCCGGGTGTCATCGACACATTCGTGAGGAGCTGTGGTAAGCACTTCAAGTTCCTGATGTCGAACGCAGCCGGTGGGCTCACAGTCTCGCAGCCGGCTACTGTGTCATGACATACTTGCTTGGTGTCGGCGACCGCCACTTGGACAACCTCCTCCTCGCGCCAGATGGCCACTTCTTCCACGGTGAGTTCCATGTCTCCACGCCTGTATTGCCACCGCAATTGCTGATCCGTGATGCAGTCGACTTCGGGTACATCCTCGGCCGTGATCCCAAGCCCCTCGCGCCGCCAGTCAAGATCTGCAAAGAGATGGTCGACGCGATGGGCGGCGTGCAGTCCGTGCACTACCAGCGCTTCAAGTCGTTCTGCTTCACGGCGTTCTCGATCCTGCGCAAGAGCGCGAACCTCATCCTGAACCTGGTCACGCTCATGGTCGACGCGAACATCCCGCACATCAAGCAGCGCGACGTGCACGAGCAGGTGCTCGGCAAGTTCTGCCTCGAGATGACCGAGGAGCAGGCGATCGAGCACTTCGAGCGGCTGCTAAACGATATTTCGCCGTTCACTGTGGTGTTGGACAGGATGCATGACTGGGCGCAGTATTGGAGGAGTTAGGGGAGCTATGGATAGTGATGTATGGTACGGATGTGTATTCTAGTCTATTACTACTGCTTTTTGGTCCGTTGGTGTGCAGGCTTTAGCCCTTTGACGCTACTTACGTGGAAGCTCCGGAGCTGTTCCTGTTGAGGACGGTCCAAACCCTTTCCTCGACTGCCCTGACGACGTTGGACGGGGTGTTGAGACTGAGCATGAAGTACGCAACGTTCCCCAGGGTCCGGTAGTGGATGCCAAAAGGCGAGCCACCCGGAGCTGGCGAGAGGTTCTCGCCTTCGTTTTGTACCGCCGTCCGGATGGACTCGAGCAACGCCCGCGCGGAATGCGACTCGTAGCCTGTGACATAACGCGAACTATGTGAGCACCGTCCTGTCCCGCCCGACAGCTGCTGACCAGACGTACCTGCAGCGTCGTCCTTGATTTTGATGCTCAGAACCGTGCCAAACGCCATCACCTCCGCGACATTCTCCATCCGGCTCACGACGTTCACGAACTCCGGGTCCCAGAAACTCCACACGGCTGCCTCCCTCGCCCTATCGGACGCCGGCTCTGGCACGTTCCACCGCTCGCGCGCGGTGGTCCAGGCGTCGCTGCGCGCAAGCTTCTCGACGAGCCCGAGCGTCTCGCGCGCGACTTCGCACCCGACGGGGTACGCGGTGTAGCTGTGCCCGTGGAGGAGCGCGTCGGTCTTGCTGTCGCTGAGGAACGCGCGGTAGATGGAGTCCGAGGCGAGCGTGACGGCGAGCGGGACGAGCCCCCCAGTGAGGATCTTGGCGTGCACGGAGATGTCGGGCGTGGTGCCGAGGAGGTGATGGGTCGTGGGCAGGCCGAGGCGGTAGAGGCCGACGAAGACTTCATCGAAGATGACGGGGAGGCCGGACCATGAGGATGGGGAGGATGGCTGTGCGGCTGCTGAGGAGGCGGAGGTGGACGAGGAGCGGACGACGTCGATGAGGACGCGCTGGAAGAGCGGGTCGACGAAGATCATCCCGCCCGCGCCCATTACGAGAGGCTCAAGGATGAGCGCGGCGATGGTTGGGCCGTCTCCGTCCTTCAACCTTTGGAGCGTACGCTCGATGTACTTGCGGTAGATGGCTGCCAACGGGGTTTGAAGACGCTCCTCGATATTGTACGTCCACGACAGCGAGACCGTCTCGACGTCGCCGGCGCCGTCTTCCGTCTCCGCCGCAATAGCGGGTGGAAGCGCCACGACCGTCTTCCCATTGCGTATCGCGACAGTCGGCGGGTCGAACCAGAAGCCCTTCGCGTCGTGCCACTCGCAAGTGTACACGCCCGTGTCCTCGCACGCGTCCATCGCCCCAATCGTATCGCCGTGGTAGCTGCCCTTCAGACCGAGGATGCCCAGGTCCTTCCTCGGGGTCCCGCCGAGCTTGCCGGCCTCGCGCGTCGCGAACGCACGGAGAGCCATCTTGATTGCGACCTCCATGCCCGTCGAGCCGTCGTCGGAGAAGAACGCACGCGACGCCCAGCCCTTGCCAGGGCCCTCCTGCACGAGCCGCTCGGCGAGCTTGAGCGCGGGCAGGTGTGCGGCCTCGGGGAACATGACGTGTCCGTAGCGGCCAGCTGCCCGGGCGGCGGCGAGCGTGAGGTTCGGGTGCGCGTGGCCGAGAGCCTGAGTCCACCACGACGCTGAGCCGTCGAACTGAGGCTCGAGAAGCGAAGGAGGTGCCGGAGAAGAAGTCGACACGGATGCAGGCACTTGTGTCTTCCGTCCGTTGTACACGCTGAAGAAGTCGCCCCATGCGCTGTCGATGATGTTGACGTCCGCTTCGCGCTTGACGTGTCCGTGCTGGACGAATGGCCACCAGATCGTGTCGAGCGTACGGCGGGGCATTGAGTCTAGCTCCTCGATGCGGCGGGTGTGGCATTGGTCCAGGTGGCTGAGTACGTCAAAGATCGGGCTGTCTCGGGATTCCGGTACGAGGGTCTGATAGTAGTTCTCAGTGAGCATTGCATCCTCCGAATGGTCCGAGTGTCGAGCAGGAGGGGGAGGGACGGACATAACGGGGATCTCGCGGTCCCCGAAGTAGCCAGACAGGTACTCCCAGTTCCGATAGTACTCGTCGCGGAAGAGCAGCACAGCATCGACAATGTACCCCCGCAGTAGCATCGCTTCGTAGGAGGCGATGGTGGAGGATATGCCGCCGAGGTTCGAGTCGCCGATTAGGACCGTGGGGAGGAACAGCGGCCGATAGCTGTCCAACTGCGTTGTGCCGGAGAGTGTGGGACTGTGCACACCTGTCAAACACTGTCAGCACGCCTTGATGCACGACGAACGTAGCAGGCAAATCGTGTCAGATGAGAGCTTTCGCGTCCTCACCTCCTGCGGTCTCCACATACATGTGAGTCGGTTGGTTCACAGTGGTCGCGCAGTGACGGATGTGGCTTGCGACAGCGTTGACGAAGGCATCATCAGTCGGGATAACCCTCTGAGTGCATGTGAATCAGCTTCCAACGCATGCAGACTATGTATCGTGCATACCTCGGTGTTGCTGTTCTCATTGGCGCGTCTCGCCGCCAGGTGCGGGCTGACGGGGTCATCAAAGCGGAACAGGCATTTGCTCTGTACGCGGTCTTTGTACGAGCCGGCCAGTGCGAGAACACGCCTGAAGATGACAATGTGTAAGCACGCATCGTACGATACCGTCCCAAATGCACGTACTTGTCGTCTGCGTCGGACATGGGCCCTGTACTGACCGGCTTGAGGTACTGTACGCTGTGCCCACTGGCGGCAGATGCGCGGACCAAAGCGGACGTGAGGATGGTCTTGCCGACATCGGTGTTCGCACCGAAGATCTGGTGTATTCGCAGGTTCTTGAACAGCAGCGACATGGTGTGCACAGTATGGCTAGCACATTGAGGTCCTGTCGTGTTCCCGAGTCGAGGTCACTCCGGAGTTAGCGCGGTCTGTGAATCCCCACCGTAGGCCGTTGATGCTGTCCTCCGATGAGAGTGAGTGCTCATCACTAAACAGTACTAGTACTTGACAGACGAACTCACAGAAGTACTCAGCGTAGGGAATTCGCCACGAAGCAGACCGCAAACCTCCTGCCAGCTTCGCCCGAAGCGCCCTGGGGATATCGATCGTCCGAAAGGGCCGATGGGGAGTCCGATTCGAGTGGGTGCAGCTCGTTAACCACAGATGCTACCTATTGCATCCGAGTGTTGTCGCAGGCAGGTTGAACGCCGACACCAGTGACCTTCGCAGACAAGTTACAACCCTCGTCTCTCGGCTGCGGCCGATGGAGACGTCACCACAAGCGCTCATCGGGAAGTGCTCTCAAGTTCTCGGTTTCAGCAGCTTGCGGCATCTCGGGCAGTGTGCCAGTCCTACGGGACTGAGTCTGCCGTAGCACGTATACTTGGCCGAGCCCAGCAAAGCCAGGAGGGGCACAGCGGGGCGTGTGCCAAGAGATTCGGGCCAACTGCCTGATAAGGGAGCGCGGCTTACGAAAGCAGAGTGCAGGACGAGGTGTTGCTGAGCGCTGCTATCCAAGGCTGTCCTCCTGCATTGCCCATCCGCAGACACCTATCCCCCTTCGCAGTCTGATTGCGCCGCCCGCTGCGCCAGTACATACATAAATCTTCACGACCGCGACGTCCTGCACCTCACGACGGACTACGCCCATCGTAGCTCCACTCCACGACCTCACCCCATCTCTGTCCAACTCTACTCCTCTTCCCCTCATCTCGCCACAGTCCGCCAGCCTCCGCCGCGATGCCTCTATTAGACACCATCCAGAATGCGGCCCTCAAAGTTCTGCCAGAGAAGAAGCCCTCGTTACCGATGCATGCACCCCCCTCCGGCATCGGTAGTAGTGGGATGGTTCCCTTCGAAGATGATGTGAGTACCTCTATCGGACTTGTCTCCCAGTGCCTGTGGTCTTGGGCTGCCTCTGCTTCATTCTCTACCTTCTCCACCTTGCTGTCTTCTGTGCAATCTCGGGAGCGAGCCCCGATGCAATGCACTGCCGTGCGACCGCGGCACGCCCGCACCAGTACGAGCTGCGGCCGGGCACGCGTTACGTAAGGTTCATGTTTCTTGAACACTACCTCCCTCGACGCGTCTATGGGTACAACCACAGAGACCACGGGATATCTCGTGTTCCTGCTATTCATCCCACTACTGACCACGATATGGATATGGGTTCATACCTTCGCGTCCTGTCCTGTCTGTCCAACAACTTACCCGATGTTTGCGCGCTTAGATGATTGTCTCGAAACCCGCCATCGTCTTCCACATCTCACAAGTATTCTTCAACTTCCTCGCAATGTGCACCATGGCGGGTGCTGCAGCATTCCAAGCAAAATGGGGTGTCGGACCATGTACGTCACGCTTGGACGTTGAGCCATCTGTCACCCTGACCTCGAGCGCGTTCCCTTTCAGCCGGTCTGAGTGGCTTCGCCATCTTCATTGCCGTACTCGGCATTGTCTATTCCCTATTCATCCTCTTGGTGCCCGTTGTGTACGAGAAGTACGACAAGGGCGCACGTCTTGCGCGTGCAATGAGAGAGCTTCGTGTTGGGTTCATCCTCTCAGGCGCCGGCACCGCCGTCAGCCTGCTCATCGCGTGAGTCCTGTCGCAATCATCGCATGGTGCGCATCGCTCACGTCCCAAAAGCTTCATCGTCACTATCTCCGCATGGACCGAGCCTGGTTGCAAGGATGCCTCCAAAGACCCTCACGCCTCCAAAGGCAAGGACTTCCAGAAGGGACTCGGAGGCTTCTGCAGTACCAAGAAGGCCGCAGCCATATTCTTCTGGCTTACCTTTGGTGAGTTAGCAGAGTTGCACACAACAGGAATAACTGTGTTCACACTCGAACAGTCTTCTGGTGTTGTTCGCTCACCCTGACTATCCTGGACTGGCGCAACGGAAAGACCTCCCGCCCCCGCGACCCTCCCTTCACCCACCCAGTCGAGCAGTCCGAGGGCTCCGTCTACGAGCGCGCAGATGATCACGACGAAGAAGCTTCAGACGAGGAGGGAGTGCACAAGCCCTACTCCGACAACGCCAACACTCCCTACTCGCCCTTCAGCGACGCGAACCGCCTCTCGGGCGTTTCGGGTGTCCCCACAAACTCGTCCTCCACAAACGTCTCCTACCAGTCCCCCTCCGCACCCTCCTATGGAGGCTCGCAGCCCGCGTCGCGGCCGAGTATCGACGCGTACGGAGCGTTCTCAGACCCCGCGCCGTCGGGCTTCGCGGGTGGGTTTGCGCCCCAGAGCCAGTACTCCGATAGCGCCAGTGGGCCGCGGGTGAGCAGGACGATGCAGTATGCGGACCCGTACGCGGCCGTGCGTGCGTCGATTGCTTCGGGCCAGGGCAGCACCGGCAGCGGGAACGTCACGCCACCGACGGGCGGCCCGCCCCCGCCTGGGTACTCGTCGTACGGCGGGTACAGGTAAACGCTGTACGTTCAACGAAGACCCAACACGGACGATTCGATGTGCATTAGCTTGAGCCTTATTACCCCGGGCCACCCTCTGCGCTGTGAAGGACGCGGACAATTTGGAAGAATACGAGTCACACGACACCTGACGCTGCTTGTTTGGATAGGTTCAGACTTGCCATCGTTGCACGACGCTTCTACCTACTACCCTTCACCCTTCGGCTGTATGGCTACTGTTCTTGCAGTATACGCGCTAACTTATGACTACGATGAGTTTCCTCCCTCGTCCATGCATCCTAATTCCGTCTCGCGATGTATTACTACATATAGCTTCCATCTACACGGCCTTCACAGCTTGAAAACGCTCAGATCTTCGTGTGTGTTTGTGTGCGGTGAGGGCATTGGTAAGGCTGAACTATGATGTCCGTGTGGTGACATGCCTCGAGAGGCGAGGCGTTCGGTCATCCACTTCAAGACGTGTTCACCGATACATGTATGCGGTTGGTAAAGTCCCCGTATGAGCTTAGGCACCAAGAAGCACGACCTGATGTATATGGACAGCAAGATCCAACAGTACTGTACAACTCTCCACCGACATGATCACTGCTGCTGCTGCTTCTGCCACTCCAAGAACTCCTCGTGGCGCTTCTTCTGCAGCGTCCACTCCTTCGCGACCTTCTTGGCGGCGCTCTTGCTCAGCTCCTTGCCCTCCCCGTCCGTCAGCGGGAGCCCGTTCTCGTCCCAGCTTCCGTACGTGCCCGAGGGCACGTTCGGCGGCTTGAACAGCTCCTGCGGCGGCACGCGCCCCTTCTCGAGCGCCGCGAGCCGCTTCTGCCGCTCCGCCTCGACGGCGGCGGCCTTGCGCGCTGCTTTCGCCTCCGCTTGGGCGCGCTTCTCGTCGCGGGCCTTGATGAGCTCGGCGGGGGGCACGAGCTTGACGAGTGCTTTGCCGTCTGTGTTTGGCCATCAGTCAGTACTGCTGGTCCGTTTGTGTGCGAGCACGGGAATGAGACGACGAGACGCACCCTCCTGGTCGTCCAAGGCAACGCCGAGAGGCACGAGGTCGACGTCCCGCACCTTGTCGCAGAGCGCGAGGATATCCTTCAGGGCGGTGTCCCCCTTGGCGATGGCGAGCTTCCGCACGCCGTCGCGGAACGACGAAAGTGTGCGCAGGTACGGCATCAGGACCTCCTCACGCTGGAAGCACAGACGCAAGAACAGTCAGCCGCGACGAACCCCCGACACTGTCGATGCGCATGATGCACGTACGTTCACGCCACCCTCGTCTGCGTTCTTCTCCTGGCCCCAGCCGATCTCGTTCGACTCGCCCTCCCCAAGGCCGAACATGCGGAGCATGTCGCCGACCCAGCGCGCGACGCGCTGCACCAGCCCGATCTCGACGTTGCTGCCGGGCGCCTTCAGGTAGACGTTCGTGCGCGAGACGAGGTCGCGGAGGACGTTGACCGCTTCGGGCGTGTTGAACGAGTCGCACAGTGCGGCGCGGAACGCTGCTTGGCTTGCGTGGAGGCTGCGCATCAGAAGTAACACAAGTAGGGTCAGCATGGGCTTGTTGTGCTCCATTCTGAGTGCCTGCTGTAAAGGGAAGGGAACTACGTACCTGTCTGTAAGCTCCCGCTCCGCCTGCTGGAAGTGATTTTTGCTGTCGAGCTTGGGACCCTCCGCCTCGGCCTGGGAGACGAGCGCCTTCACGTTGGTGAAGAAGTTCTGTACGGAGACGTGAGCGGCACGCAACAGCAGCGGGAAGCCACAGAGAGACGCACGTTGAACGCAATCTCGATTCCTCGCACTTCTCCTGTCATCAGAGACTCGGAGAAGTCGACCTTCGAGTTCCACAGCTGCGTCAGGAACGCAAGGCGGAGCTGGCGCGCTGTGTACTTTTGCAGGATTTCCTGGAGAATAATGATCGAAGCAGGTTAGCACCGCAGAGCCCTGGTGTGTAGGACAACTCACGTCAATAGTGATGAAGTTCTTCAGTGACTTGCTCATCTTGAGCCCCTCTATGTGCAAGTGGCCGGTGTGGATGAAGTAGTTCACCCAAGCGCCGCAATTGTGGTATGCCTGAGTCGCACCAGTCACATAGAGTACAGCAAAGATGTCAACGCTCAAGCATACCTCAGATTGCGCCATTTCATTATCATGGTGGGGGAACGCGAGGTCGATGCCGCCAGAGTGGATGTCCATGTTATCCCCAAAGATAGCAGAAGCCATCACAGAGCACTCGATATGCCAGCCAGGTCGTCCAGGGCCCCATGGTGACGGCCATGACGGCTCTCCGGGCTTCGACGCCTTCCAGAGGGCAAAGTCCGCCGGGGAGCGACGGCTGGTCGTCACCGAGAGCGCGCCCTCTCCGTCCTCGAGCAGCTCGAGGTTCCCCTTGTTCCACGGCTCGAGCTTGGCGTACGAGTGGTTGTCCGCCCTGTCGAACGCGCGGGTGTCGAAGTACACGCTGCCGTCGACCTCGTACCCGTACCCGTTCTTGACGATGCCCTCGACGAACGAGACGATCTCGGGCACGTACTCGGTGACGCGCGTGAGCGTGTCCGGGTCACGGACGCGTAGGCGGCGCATGTCCCTGAAGAACTCGCCCTCCCAGTAGGCCGCAAGGGACCGGAAGATCGTGTGGTCGCTCAACGTGCTGCCGAACTGAAATGAACTGAGCAACGAGGAACGCTACTCGGCGGATAGCGGATGTCCTACCTGCTTATCCAGCGCCAGCGCAAGGACGTCCTTCGACGTGTCGATGAGCGTGTGCGCGAGCTCGGCTCCTGTTTGTGATGACTGGAGCTGCTGCTCTGCGTGCCGAATCGCGTTCAATGTCGCATTCTGCCCGCAACAACATATGAGACCGGCAGAACCAACTCGGAGACGTGCGCACACACCGCAGCATTGAAATGCATCTCGAATTTCTCGTCCCTCTGCAGGTTCGCCTGTCTCCATGCCCTGTCGGAGAAGCGTTCTACGAGGGCGGGCCACGCTTCGAACTCGCTTCCTGCTCCAGGCCGCTCTGACTCCGCTAGGCCCTTGCCCACCTTCGACTGGACGTATGATACCCATGCGGCGCGTACTTGCTCTATGAGTTCTGGTGTGAGCCCTGTGGTGTCGGAGAGGAGTTTGGATATTAGGTGATTGTGGCGAGCTCGGAGGATGATCTAGGTAGGGAGTCTGGTGAGAAGCGATGGAGGGACGATACTTCAGATTTGGACGATGGTCTGGAGAGCGCTTCATGCGGCCGCAGAGATCGGGGGAGGAGGCATACCGAACTGCCCTACGCAAAGGTCATACGCGTAGTGAATCCGGTACGTACCTTGTCGTCTATATCCGTGATATTCATGACGAAGTGCACGTCGTACCGGAAGTAGTCCGTCATGATCCTCCTGAGGATGTCCTGGGTGACATAATTTCTTCACGAACGCAACAAGGGTTTGTCTTCGTTCAGACTCTTCGATTACAATGCGCTTCGCTCACCTCGCGTGTCCCATGTGCGACGAATCATAGACGGTAGGACCGCAGTTGTACCACTTGACATGCCGTCCATTTATCGGTACGAACTCTGTCTGAGATGCGGAACCTTCAGATCGGCATCCGTGGAGTGGGTGATACGGCGCAGACGAGACGGGGACCGACTTTTGTGCGGGTGAGCGAGTTGTAGACTTTGAGGACTGGCTCCGGGGCCTTCTGGGTCGGTAGCGACCACGGCTGCTGCTGTACCGCCATGCAAGAATGTGCCAAGTCTCGGGATTGGAGCGCAGACGAGCAAAGATGCCTGATAGAAAGGATGCGGGCAGAAGGTGGGAGGAGGAGAGAACGAGAAAGCATGCACGCGGAGTCAGTCTGAGCCTGTGCGCGCAGAACTCTGAGTCGATCGCGACTTCCGCTGCAGCGATTCGTCCAATCGGCGTCTATCTCCCTCCTCGTATGTATGCCCTGGTGTGCCCGGCCCTGACCCAACTTCGCTTGTTACATTCTCTTAGATAGAGTCGACCATTCCAACAACACTCTGTCTTCTTGGCTTTTTACACACTGAGCTCGGGGGCATTTGGTTGAGCGGGTCACGGTAGGCTGCTCACCATGTCTCCAGGATGACGGCGTCAAGTCACCGAGGCTTCTCCTTTTTCAAATCCATTCCTGGTACTTGTTATACGCTCCGAACTGAGCGAGAGGATCAGAGCGAACCGCGTTTCGAAGGAATTAACCAAAGTAACCGATACGTGTGCTGATTATGACCATCATTGAACTACTACTATCATAATGTCATAAGAAGTCCAACTCCATCCAGAGATCATTGTCCCAAACTCAAACATAAGATACAGTCCGAGCAGTCCGAGTCCGCGATGATGCCGATACCGATTATTGTCCACTGTGCAGGATGCGTGTCCTCAGGGAGGGCCGCAGGGGCTACGCCGCTCAGCAATTGCCCTCGCTGATGACGTACGAGCTATACACGAAGTAGTCCGCGAAATTCTTGAATGGAATGCCTCCGCTGCAGACGGCAGTCCTGCGCAATTAATTTAGCGTCAGATGGTCCGCTCCGATGCAGTAGTGTGGGTGCATACCAGTCAACGATGTAGGACCAGTAGTCCTTGACAATGTCTACATTCGTCGGCCAGGGCCCGTTAGAGGCGTCGAGAGCACTATGGTGTTCATGAGTCAATGAGAGCCATGGAAGGATCTAAAGGTGGTAAACGCACTGGTAGAAACCGTCAATGAAGTTCTGCTTCGTGACCGTCTTGCCGTCCGTGGAGATCTGCTGCAAGATCTATTGACAGGCAATGCGCTACAAGTCAGCGAACGCGCCGCTACAAATCCCCATGGCAAATGACAACGTACCGAGGTCGGGACACGGAGGTCCTCTGCGTGAGGCGGCTCGCGGCCGGGCTCCAAGTCGCCAACGACCGCGCGCAGGAAGAGCTGCACGTTGCGGCGCTGGGGGAGCGGGCCATTGGCGGGCCCGAGGAAGTCGGGCGGGCAGGTAGACCCGAACAGACATGCGTCATGCGCGAAGAAGTCCTCGTAGTCCTTGTTCGTGATCTGCTTCTCGCAGGTCGCGCGGAGGGCGTTACACCAGGCGAAGTCGCTGCCCTGGCGCTTCTCCGCGGGGAGGGCGGCGGTGGCGGCGGACAGCGCGAGCGAAAGGACGAGGGGGATGAAGGCGAGCATGAGAGCGGTCACTGTCGTGAAAGGAAGTGGATCAGAGGAGAGTTCGAAAACTGGACAGCTTCAGGGCGAGGCAGGCTACTTATATACCCGGCGACCTTCAGCCTTCAGATCAGGGAGTGTGCAACGTGACGGACCTGGGGGCGGGGTGCGGAGCCATATGCCCGTCATGATTCATCGGAAGACCACTCTCGACCTGTGGACGGGCGAGCCAATTGGTACGGTGGCCAGTCTTGGCCAGTCGCATATGCGCATCGTGCCCATCTGTCAACGAAAATCATCATTTCGGTCAGCGGTGCCGACCGACCTCGACCGACTCGTACGCACGCAGAGGCACACAGTTGATGGTGGCACAGCCTCTCGTGGATGTCGGGGCATGCCAAGATGACCTCGGAGGCAATTGGCAGGGTTTTGCGGCTTGACATGTCCGAGCCACTGTGCGCCCGAAACCTCGGGATCAGGTCCAGGTGATCTGGTGAAAAGCCCGTTTCACCGCTTATGTTGGGGGATAGTTGAGGGTGGCTATAAGCTGGTGAAAGGCCATGCTCCGCAATACCGGATCCAACATGGGGACTTGTTAGTCCCGGGTCGCGAAGCGCTCCTTTCAGCCGATATTCCGACCCCGGCGCTTCCTCCCTCACAACCGTCGTCTCTGCGCCTTCTGGCGACTTGTCCTCTTCCCTCATGTCCCTCTCTCTTGGGTTGCTCTTGGGTTCCACGTCTGGTCACTTGCGGCTTTCTAGTTACTTTCTCTGGGGGCTCACTTGGCTATGGCTCTGTTCTAGGTATCTAGGGGGAACTGCTCTCGCTTGTCCATGCTACATACTTGGGGCTGGTGAGGGTGCTTCATACTGGGACTACGGCTAGCTGAGCTCGTCTTGCCCGCGCAGGTCAAAATGGTTATGTATAGGATGCACATTGGCCATTGGTGAGTACATCATTTCACTCTTGGGCACATGGGCACATCGAGGCTTTCATCCGGGCTATCGGCCGCTGTGGAGGATTGTACATGCAGCTTCCCTTATGCCATCTGTATGCGTGTACTCTAGTACTGTAGTCGTATTACTGCACAATGAATATATTTAGTACCTGCAATCATAGTCTGAACACCCATTAATTCACCCTGATAAATATGCCAGGACCCCAGAACCGCTCGTACAGGCTGCGAAAACATAGTAAGTTATTTCAAAATCGTGCTCACTATATACATGAATTCACCACTTAGTGATCTTTCGAGACGCTCAAATCCGGTGTTATTTATCCATGTAACAAGTTCACAATCAACGATAATTCACCAAGAACAGCTAGGTGAAAAGGTCGCTGAACCAGGCCTACAGTGAGCATACCATCACGAGTACCTCGACGCTTCTGGAACGCCGTCGTTAGCAAGAGCAAGTATGTACTCTGCGCAAACCGACCATACCGTCAATCTGCAGCCCTTGCCTGCCCCGGATCCAACCCAGAGCCCGAGGCCTGGCCTAGGAAGCCACCGAGCCAGTTCGCCGATGCTGGTTTTGGATATTCTCCCATATGTTGAGCGGGTCCGTCGCCGTTGCGAGACGAATTCGATCGCTTGCAGCTTTGATCTGCCAATGCCAGTACAAGTTGACTTCGATTTAGCTGGAGCCTGGAGGTGTCAAGTGATTCAGTCACAGATGTATACGTGCGGAAGCCGTGTGCCATTTGACAGTGTGTACGATGGGTCCATGATACTACATAGTAAAAGATGGACACGTCGATGCGGGATCACCTATCACCAAGTTGGGCATCTGCATGTAGCTGCAATCCGCCCCAAGCACGCGCGCTATCTCAGCAGATCGTAAAAACGCCTCGTGCTCGTCATTAGCCCATCAGCAGCAGAAAATATGTAGGTTTCCACACAACGCCGATATCCAAGCCCACATCTGCCCTCCCCCTACCCATGCATCAGCACCACCTTCCGTCCACCCAAAGCCACCGCACCGCCCCTGCCTTTACCAGCCAGCCCAACCCCGGTCTGCGGGCGCCCCTTGACCGGCTTCTTCCCGGCATGCATTCCTTTCGCCGAGCGGGCAGCAAGCGCAGGGACGACAGTAGGAGTAGGAGGGAGCGGAATTGCAGGCGGGGCGCCATACGCCTGCGCGACGTCCCAGTCCGAGCCGTCGTAGTCGATATCCATATCCGAGTCCGCAGGAGACGCCGCCCTGTTGCAGTCCACGCCTCCAACGGACCCGGACATGCTAGCGACACGCACGATCGGCACTGGGAGCGCCGCGTCCGCAAGGCCGGTGTAGTCGTTCTGCTCCGGGGTCATGAGCAGCACCGAGACGGACCCGCCCGACGCGGTGGACGCGGACGACTGCGGCGACGCGGGGGAGTAGTACTCGTCCTCCCCGGAGTCCTCGGCGATCGTCGGGGGCCGTCGCGCCGGTCGTGGTCGATGCTCGGGGTTGAGTACCGGCTCTCGCAGGTTGTGTACGACTCGGCGGTGAGGCTCGCCGCGCCCCCGCTCGCGCGGCTCATCCGGGTGTGCACGCTCGCGCTCTCCGTCGTCGCCGTGCTCATCCTAGCAGCGTCGCTCCCGCTGGCAGACGACGCGCGGGTCGCCCGGGAGGTCCCCGAGTCGCGAGGGGAGCGCAGGTTGGTGGAGGTCGAGGAGTCTTCCGAGGACAGCGGCCTGTCTGCGAAGGCTTCCGAGGAGAGTATATGCGTGACGTCCTCGAAGACGCTCTCTTCGTTTGTCCCGTAGACTTGAATGTCCGCCGCACTTCCCATGCCGATTCCAGATACCCCGCCCCTGACGCCGTTGAGAGAGTCCGGAGGACAGGTGCTGCATGACAAGGTGTGCGCATGTAGGTTGCGTGGGAACGCGGGGAGAACGACAGAATTATTTGCGCCGGGGGGCTTCCGGGTACGAGGGAGCCGACCTTCTCGTTGAAGGCAGAGGGTGCCAGTTTCGCCAGTCCACGGAGACCTTCCTCAACCGTGCGTTCAGCGGACATTGGTCCGCGTCGCCGTCGCTTGTTGTGGCAGCAGGGGAAGACGCCGCATCGGAAGCAAAGAATACCACCACCAAGGGCTCCGAGGGTACCAAGAATCAGTAAAGCGGCGAGGACTGTAGTTCTGCGGGCGCGCTGAGAGGCTTCCGAAGACTGAGTGTGGACATCTGGATTGGGGTCGTCGAGGTCATGCGAGGTGGGAACAGCACGAAAGCCCGTCATCGAGGGTGTCGAAGCTGAGAAGGAGTGACCTGAAATCGCCAACGTCGCACTTGATCCCAGGGAGGATACTGAGGTCGAGACTTGGAGATCAGGACTCGAGGATGAGACAGCGCTGTCTGCGGACGAAGAACTCGCGAGTGAGGCCAATGAGCTTGTTGTGATTGTGGAAGACTGAACCAGTTGGACCTGGGCTGGAGGCGTTGGCTCAGGGACTGGCGATGTATGGGACACAGACGGCGTGCGGGCAAGAGTTTGAGCCTGAAGCTGGAACTGACTGCTGAAGTGGGCGGCGATGCTAGAGTGAAGCTTGGCGTGGTGCTTGCCGGATCGATGAGGAGATGCACTGGGCAGTGAACCTGATGCTGGAGAGACGTCGGCCGCAAGGGGAGTGGGCGTAATAGCAGGATTGAATCCCGCAACGAGGGAAGGAGAGCTTGCCGCGATCACAGTAGCAACTCCAGTAGACGACGACGGCGCATTAGAGGCAGGATGCACCAGAGGAGGATTGATGTCCTGGAAGGCGCGTCCTGGGTTTGTACCAAGCGTCGGACTTGACGGGGGCGACATGGGGGTGAGGGCGTCGCCAAGAGAGGGAGAGGCGCAGGAGAGAACGAGAAGAGAGAAGCCGAGGATAGACTGGTTGTGCAACATGCTGAGCGATGGGCTTGCCGTGCGGGCGTGGAGAATAGGCTGGGAGTGAGTGTGAACGTCGTGGTTCGAGTCCAAGGAGCACGATCCCACTCACAGCGGCACCTCGCTTCCGAAGAGGCTGGCACCCTGAGTGCCGCACGCTGGTCGTCGGCGCCCTCGTTGCCTCCTCGGCGGACACATCGCCTGGCCATATTGCCATCCGCATCCGCGTATCTGCAGGACTTGGCGGGACCTGCAGGAGCGTGTCTGAAACAAAGGGCAAGATGCGTGGTGGCAGCGGCGGCGGGAGCGCCCATGCAGGACGATGACGTTGAGTAGCGCGTACTCGCAGTCTCGCACAGCGCGCTGCTTGTCGCAGGCCACCTCTCCAGCATGTCACGTCTCGCGAACCTCGGCGCATACCTCAACAGGAGCAGCAGGATCCTCCGCGACAATGCCTCTCGCAGTACGCAGCCGTCTTGCATCCCCCGGGCGCGCCGCTGAGGTACGGTCTTCGTCCAGTTTTGCGCATGGAGGGCGCGGAAGAGCCGTCGCGCGCACCCAAAACACTCTTCACATTCAACAGCCGCGAGGACATCGACCAGTTTGCTACAGGCTGTGATGCCGACGTCGGAGGGACGTCCACTGTCAACTTTGCGCTCGACGAGTCAACCGCCAAGCCCTCCGGCTCGGAGAAGCCGTCGTCGCCTCACCAAGTCGTCGTGAACAGACCGACAGGCAAGTTTTGGGGCGAAATGAGGCTCGCCGTACGCCATGGTCTCGAGGGTCAAATCCGTGGGGGCTATGCGGGTTTCCGGAGCAAGGTGCGAATCCCTCTGCGTTCATGTCGACTTTTCATCTAGACATGGTTAGCAGCCCCGGACCACCCTCTTCGGCGAGTTGACAGAAGACGTTTCGACTCACGAATACCTTGCACTCCGCGTGCGCGCCCTGGGCCATCCAAGAACACGCAACTCGTACTTCGTCAACTTGCAAACGGATGGTCCCATCACCACGGACTTGTGGCAACACCGTCTGTTCTTCCGTAGAGACGATGGCGGCTGGGAAGATGTCTTCGTAAGTGCAAATATGCGATGTCTGAGAGCGTCTCAGCTGACCGCAGGCGCAGATACCGTTCAAGGACTTCGTACTGACCAACGCAGGAGAGCTTGTAGCGCACCAGGTGCAGATGTACCGCGAGCGCGTACGGACCATCGGCATCTCTCTGCTAGGCGGAAACAGTGGTGTTGAAGGCCCGTATGAGCTCGGCATTGACTCCATCAGTGCTGTCAACGTTGAAGACGTGACTGACGCGGCGGCTCTCGGTACGTGTCTATGTTCGACTGCAGAACACTCTCTTCACACTGGTATACCCACCAGAGAAAGTCCCTACAGAGGGCACACAATGGGAGCGGCCCCCGGTTCTGTGATCGTCTCATGCTGGGCTGTGCCGCTTCTTATTCGCAGTTGCATGTCTACAGTACGATTCTCCTATACTATCACCTTCCTCATCCTTGTCCGGTCCGCAACTTCTCCTCGTAGCCTCGCAGCAAGCGGAATGGTGGATTGCCGAAGACATCCGTCGCGACGGGTCCCGCTTGCGGCAATGCCGAGGCTGGCACCGCGGAGACGGGCGAGCTCAAACCAGTCCCGATACCAACCCTCCAGTATATAATCCGCGAACATCCCCGTCGTCGCTCAGAATCGCGCCTTTCCTGAGATCCCCACTGCCCAGAACTCCTAAGTTCTACGACACCCGTGTTGTTATTTCTGAGATGATCTCAACTACTTCGTCTTGCACTATCGTTCTCCACGTCGCTGGCGACGTCGGCGCGTCTCCGGTGCTGGGCACTACATCGGGGGTCGTATCCCCAGCCGATCCATTCTATCCTCAACTTGGGTGCGTTCCGTCGTCGCCTCTGATCCCTGCCTCGCCCTCCCTCGCGGATGGGCTTTGCGACCTCTCGGGTGAGCCTCCACCTCTGTCGTCCTGTGTGTTCCCGTCGATGGACAGTCTGCCCTCTGAGGCCTTCCTGTCCCCTCCCGGGGGCCCGCGGTCCCGGCGTAAGCTCGAGCAGCGGCAGTGGTACCACGGGCGGCGCCTCCGTCCCGCATACGTCCCCTACGCCGGGGCGACCGCAACCCAGTTCCTCTTGGTTCCGACAGAGTTTCCGAGCAGGGCGGTCCGCCTTGTGCCGCGGGTGAACGACCTGCTTCCTGTTACGAGCTGGGGCTACCGCCCGGTGGTGGCGGCGTCCCCGGCGCGACGGTCCTGGATGGAGCTCGTCGAGATGCCGGGCAAGTATGACGACCCGCGTGCGGTGCCGTTCTTGGAGTGCGCGGCGGCGTGGGCGGTGGTGTTCTTGATTGTACCGGCGGGATGGAGGCTGTTCATGGTTTCGGTCGCGCATGCGTTCTTGGTCTTGTGCGTGGTTATCTTCGTTTAGGGTGCGGCTTCGTTTCGTGGTCGGCGGGGTCCTTCTTTTTTATGGGGGTTTCGTTGGTTCGCAGGGCTGGCTCTGGATTTGCATGCTGCTGCGGCTGTCTGATCTTTGGTCTTTCTCTTCCGTGTGGCTTCCAGGTCTGACTTTCGCTTCTTTGGGGTATCGGCACCTTGGGTTGCAGTTGTCTATATGGACATTCCGTTCGGTTTCTCCTCGAGTCTGGTTTCATGTTGAGTTGCCAGTGGACACTCGTCTCTGTTTCGCTCTCTCGCTCTCTGGATTGGTGAACTTCGTGCTCGCTTTCTTTCTCAGGGCTGTGTCGCTGTGGAGTCGGGTTGCCATTGGACATTCTCGTGCGGGCTCTTTTTTGGGTTCGCAGTCTTATGTTCTTCCACTCTTTCGCTGAAACTTGAATTCGCGTATCCGTTCTATGGGTCCTAGGATCTTCTCGCCTCTCTGGTCTCTTGTTTCGTTTTGAATCCTCGGCGTCCCTGGTTCCTTGTCTCGATCCCCTCGGTTCCTCCTTGTGCGCTTCCCGCTCTCGATTGTGCCAATGCTCTATGGCTCTTTCCCTCGCTCTCTTCCGGTCTTACTCTCTGCCTCTTGTCTCGGTTTCCTCTCCTTGACGTTGGCGACCAGGTGTCGTTTCTTCGTAGCTCAGTTCTCTTTCCAATGCTCAGGCTGAGGTTGATACGCGGCAGGCTTGGTTTCCCGTGTTCGCTGTCTCTATCCCCTTTCCCTAATCCCTACCTTAGGGTTGGTGGTGATGGACATTGTGCTCCAGTTTCTGTTATCTCCCTGGAGTCATCTCACTTTTATTTGCCGAGGACGCATCATCGTAGTCATTGCGAGTCAGTATGCCTCCTGGTGACTCTGAGTCTTGCCTCCAGCGTCTACCTAGATTCAAGAGACGTCGAAGTTGAACTTTGTTGACGGTAAGCACCTCCTCATAAACCTACCCAGTCCAGAATCCCGTCATGTCGAAGAAGCTCTGGCTGCGCTGCGAGAAGAAGGAGTTCGAGCGGCGTACGGCCATCACACCAACCACCGCCAAGAAGCTCATCGAGGCCGGGTTCGAGCTCTTCGTCGAGCGCGACAACCAAAGGATCTTCAGAGATGAAGAGTACGAGGCGTGAGTCCGATTCCGTCCACTCGTACTGTCACGACTCCCGCTGACCTGCGCTGGCACGTCGGAACCTAGCGCAGGATGTCAGCTGGTCGCGAACAACTCCTGGCCCGCCGCCCCGCTCGACATCCCGATCATAGGCCTGAAGGAGTTCCCAGCGTCCGACGACTTCCCCCTCTCGCACGCACACATCCAGTTCGCCCATGCATACAAGCAGCAGACCGGCTGGTCGAAGGTCCTCGCGCGCTTCCACAAGGGCAACGGCACGCTGTACGATATCGAGTTCCTCACCGACGACCAAGGCCGGCGCGTCGCTGCCTTTGGGTACCATGCAGGCTTCGCTGGGGCCGCCGTGGGTGCGCTTGCCTTTGCCGCGTCCAAGGCCGGACACTCTCTTGGCCCTCTGTCGCCGTATGAGGACGAACGTGCCATGGTGGACGCTGTCAAGCATGCGCTGGGAGGGAGCGGTGAGGGCTTGAGAGTTATCGTCATCGGGGCACTCGGTCGGTGCGGACGGGGTGCCGTAGACCTCTTCCGCAAGGTCGGCGTTGAGGAGTGCGTTCCTCTCTCATCTTCATCCGCTGGACTGGACTCACATGACACCTACAGGGACGACATCCTGAAGTGGGATATGGCGGAGACGGCCAAGGGCGGCCCGTTCCCTGAGATCCTGGACGCGGACATCTTCGTCAACTGCATATACCTGGGCTCGCCCGTCCCGCCGTTCATCACGGAGGAGCAGATCGCCGCGGCGGGACAGAGCAGAAGGCTACGTGTGGCCGTCGACGTCAGCTGCGACACGACGAACCCCCACAATCCCTTGCCCATCTACTCGGTCAACACTACCTTCGCCAACCCAACCGTCCCGGTCGACGTGGGGTGAGTGCAATACTGCTTGAGCCTTGCAGCGACTGGGCGTAGAGCTGACCTAGCATATGTTGCGCCTTCAGCGAGGGTAATCCTCCACTGGCCATGGTGTCCATCGACCAGCTGCCGTCCCTGCTTCCGAGGGACGCGTCAGAGCAGTTCAGCGCCAACTTGCTGTCTTCGCTACTCGAGCTGCCGAACCGCAAAAACGCGCGTGTATGGGTCGAAGCAGAAAACCTATTCCGCGCCAAGCTGGCAGAGGCGGTGAAGGCCGAGGGTTCTTCGCAGTCATGAGCGGTTGTGAAATGTTCCATATGATTATTCGAATCCATATGCTCCAAGGAATTCCAATAAGCAAGGTGTCTATGCATAAATACAGCACTACGAGTGAAACTAGGGTATCAATACTCAAGAGTGGACGACCGCCCGGTCGTCTCTAGGATGGCGTCAGCTGTGTTAGACACGCTCAGTTCAAACTGCCACAACCCAGAACGTGTATGACACTCACGATCAATGCGAGTGATAGTCTCTGGGTCAGACTGGAGCATGAAGCGTCGCACACGCTCTCCGTCTCCCGCGGATATCGCGACAGGTCTCGGGACGCCCCCGTGACCCTCGACAACGCGGTACCACTTATACTCCGCGCACGCACAGTCGTACGCGTCCTCGAACCACTCGTAGTCGGATGTCCCGCGCTTCGCCGCCCACGCGACATAGCGGAGTGTGGGTATCATCTGCGGGAGGCGGTCGGGCAGCTCCGCCAGAGCCTGGACGTCCTCGTCCGCCCACGTCGCACTGTCCGCGCCGGGAGCAGGAGGCTGGGGCAGGATGATACGAATGCAGACGAGAGAGTAGCCGCGCAGGCTCTGGATGAACCTCCCCACCCAGCCTGCTTGTGGGATCCGGTTCCAAGTGTGGCAGTGCACGTCGAGGAACCGGAGCCTGGGCGCGGTGTCCTTCAGCTGCTCCCAGTACCGAAGCCACAGAGACGTGTCGATGAAGGCGTGCAGCGAGAGCCCGACCGGGGACGTCGCGCCAATCGTGCGGAGGAAGGACTGCAGGTCCCGGGGATACCGGCGAAGATGCAGCATGTGTACCTGCTGAGTGGGTGAGTCCTGAATACGGAGTTCTGTAGCTGAGAGGCGCCGCAGGGGCTTCCCAGCCGGCCGCAGGAGCTGGAAGCTGTTGATGTGCTGCTCAAAGACAGCGAGGTTCGGAAACAGGGTCGCCACGTCGACGAGCTGGGAAAGCCAGTGGATAGAGAGGCTGTGGACGTAGGGAAGTGGTATCGGGTCCACTCGTGGCTCCAGATTCACTGTGAACGGACGGCAGTTGATGGCGCTGACGTCCAAGTCGAGGACATGGAGCTCCTGGACCGACGACACCGCGGCGAGGGCTTCGTGCACGAAGTCGAGGACCTGCTTGGCTTCGGACGGGCCGCTCGTGTGGACGGTTGATACCCGGAGATGGTGGGGCCGGCTGCGCAAGGTCTGGAAGACGGTGAGGGAGTCCGGACCAACCTGGCACAGCTCGAGCGTTCCCAGCCGGGACATGCTGGCGATGGCGGGGCCGACACGGGGGTCGTGCTGGGCCAGGGGAGCGTAGTGTTCGAGCAAGAGATGGGTCAACCCTTGGGCGGCCTCGAGGATGTCGCCGACCAGAGGCGCGAGCGAATATTCGTACGTCGTCTCGGGGAAGGCCCAGTTGGGGTCGTCTTGCCATGGCCGGTCGATGAACGTGCTGCCCATGATGGACAGGCTGCGTAGGAAGACAGCAGCCTTGGGCTGGCCGTCGAGCACATATTCATGGATGCGACGAAGGTCGGCGGCGGTGCGGCAGACGAGGCGCGACGCGACACGGTGGATGGCGAAGTCGTGGACGCGTCGCGTCGTAAGAGACAGGTTCAGCGCATCGCGCCCGCGCAAGTACGAGACAATCTCGTGGAGCACATCTCCGTTCAGGGAGCTCAGAGAGACATGCTTGCATGGCTGGTTAAGCTGCAGCTTGCTCAGACGGCGTGAGCGGGAGGAAATGAGGCTGCAAGCCTCGTGGTGAGTGATGACACGTGTACAGTATGCCAGCTCAGCACGCACCCGTTGCCCGAAGCTGCCACAGAAGCCCTCCTCGTGTATGTCGCATGCTGTTCGATGCCTGCACGTCGTGGTCGATGGCCAGGTTCGCGGAGAACGGAGTGGACTTACTCGTGGTGATCACGCCGACGGACATGGTCAAGGACAGGAATCTAATCTGATAAGATGCCAGCGAGCTGCAATACAGGGGCATCGAGATAGGCGCCCCTTAGCGCTCAAGATCCAAAGCCAAACTGTATAATCACATGGGAGCAACGCGCTGGTTGCGCTCAACAACCATGTTCTCCTATGTTTTCGGCTCAGGTGCGCCCTCCAGTCCTCGCAAAACATACATATTGACTCTGTTCTAGCCAGCACGTACTTTCATTTGCCTATCGAGGAGGACGGCGACCTCCTCGACGATGATTTCATCCCTCCGAACACCAAGCACATATCCTGGGTCCCCGCAGACGCCACAGATACCGCCGACCCGTCCGCTCCTACTCCTCCTTCTGCCGCGGGCCCGTCCAAGCCTCGAGAACGTCCACCACATGCGCATGCGAAGACAAGAGCCGTCATCAACGACATACTCGCCCAGGACGATTGCTATGCCGTCCTCGGCATCTCTCGATCAGCCCGAGTAGACAAGCTCACGCTCCGACGCGCCTACCTTGCTCGGAGTCGAGCATGTCATCCAGAGTGAGTTCTCCGCCACACCATGGCCTCTTCACGCGTTTGAGCTGGGTGCGCTTCAGCAAATTCCCGGACAACCCTGAAGCCACGCGCGCCTTCCAAAAAGTCTCCGTTGCGTATGATATCCTCAGCCAACCCTCCTCCAAGCGAATGTATGATTCCAGGTCCACAAAAGTTCCCTTCGACTTCTTCGCGTCGAGGTCATTTCAAGCCGAGGAGACCTTCCGAGGGGTGGTCATCGGCGTTATCAATGACATGCTTGACGGCGACATGGAGATGGTCCGCACGCTACTCTGTGAGTCCTGACATAATCTTGTGGCGCGCCTTCGCTGTCTCAATGCCAAATATCTAGTCGCCGTCAATAACATGAACCCATCTCTGCAATTGGGAGAAGAGGGGATCAACTCTGTTCTCACGACAATCGAAGCCATCCGCACCCGCGCGCTCAGTACGTCGATACCCGCTTCCTTTACTTACCGCCGGCTTACCTACCTCGGGTTCGTTATGACGCAGCATGTCGAACATGTCTGTTTGCCCTACACCACCAGGTTACCCGTTTGCTCGAGGTCCAGCGTGCCTTCCGACAGCTCTCCTACTTCGACCTCCGCCGCCGCTCCTTTCTCACTATACAGCTCGCTCGTCTCGCCATCAGCATGCCCATTGCGCTCGAAGAAGCGCTCCGGGAACAGCGGATGGAGGACGAAGCTGAGGGGGAGGCGGACACCAACGAAAGCAAGGCCCAGACACAGCTCATCAACCGACGTGTTTACACATTGCTCCGGGGCATCGTCTCCGTTCTAGAGCGCATGGAGGGCCTCGTAAAGAAATGATCGTTCTTGCCGCACTCGCTTCATCATCATCATAGACGTTGCTGCTCTTGCAACCCACTCTCATTCACACCTTACTCTACTTTATTTCCCTTTGCCGCTTCACGTACAGCCCTTGGGTATTCTGACCGTACTACCTGGAACTCACATCTCACTAGACATCACTATCCTGCCATCGCTCCAACCCTATATCCCGCCCATCACCACATAGACTATTATCCGGGGGCGCAATGTACGTTCACGCACGAGGAGCAGATCCCAAGACAGCATGACAAGGGCATGTATTTCCACCATCGTAACCACAGAGAGAATAAATGCACAGCAGCCACAGGCATTGATTACGAGGGAGCAGCCGCATCGGGAGGGTCGGCAAACGAGTAAACACACTATCGTACCTAGGATACAGTAAAAGAACGAGATCGAACAGCAAGGAGGCTAAAGAGGAGATAGCATAGCACAGGACAGAGCTGGAAACAGAAGGAGACGGAGATGAGGGACCAATAAAGACCTAAAACATACAAGTTGATGATACAGTGTACGGCGCGCGTCGCACTCGCCGCCACAAGAACCTTGCCAGTTGGAAATGGAGCTTTTACGCCTGCGGCTGCTGGGGGCCGAACTGTGGCGCAGGAGGCCTCTGAGCCTGAGCCTGAGCACGCAGAGACACGGAGATCAGCAAGACAGCCCTCCTTGCAGTCACAGCGCCTCGAGGCGCACACTCACCCCGTTCCATTGCTGTTGCTGCTGTTGCATCTGCATCGTGTTCACAGTGGGCGAGACCGCCGTGTCCTTCTCCTCGAGCACGTACTGGTCGCTGGGCTGGTACCCGCCGTAGCCCATGTTCGCCATCGGATTCGCGTTCGCGTTCGCATTCTCCGGGAAGAACGGGTAAAAGTAGTACTGCGGGAGCTCCGGCATCTTCGGCTGCTGCCCGTTCGCGTCGGGGCTGCCGCTGCCCTTGATCGTCGGGTACGAGGGCTGCAGGCCCGTGCCATACTGCGCGGGGCCCATCTTGGGCGTCGTCGGGGACTGTCCGGGGCCCGACATGCCGCCGGGGCCCTGCTTGGGGTGGGGGCCGAAGATGCTCTCGCTATCCCAGTCTTGCTCGGAAAGCAGGACGGGGGCGCCGGTGGGCGCGACCTGGTGCAGATTGACATCGAGGACCTTCTCGGCGAGCTTGGCGATGAGCGGGTGCCCACCGTTGAGGTCCTTGCGCTCCCAGCGCCAGCGGAAGGAGGGGAGCATGTCGAGCGCCATCCAGACGTCCTCGAGCGCGACCTGGCGCGGGATACGGTCGCACCGGGACATGTGCCCGTAGAGGATCACCATCGCAGCGATATGCAGCGGGATCGGGGACACGAAGAAGGCGATGTCAGGGAAGCGGATGAGGTGGTTGTGCACGACGATGATGTTGTGCGAAGTGACGATCGCTGTGAAGAGCCATCAGATGCATGCTCTGACCTGTGATATAACGTGAGCTGGAGCTGGACTTACCATCGACGAGCGCACGATGCCGCTGTGCGTACTCGAGCTCTTTCGAACTGAACAGTGCTCGGAGCAGCAATACCTTCGTGATACCGATCTTGAGCAGGGTCAAGCCCTCGTCCTCTGTGATGTCCGCGACAAGCTTCGCACGCTTCTCGTTGTCCCACTGCTCCGTCCCGCTGAAGAACCACTTGTAGTGGTCGGGCAGCTGCTGCCTAAACACGACCATGCTCCTGATGATCCGGTTCGCATGGCGCATGATGGAGTCTGCCGTCTGCCTTGTCGGCGCATACAGCGAGTTGATGATGTCGGCCTGGATCTCCGCAATGGGCGCACTGAGCACGAAGTGCTCGGAGATGTCAGAACCCTTGCCGCGCGTGGGCCGGGGCGTGTTCGAGTCCGAAGGCGCGATCGCAAGCGGGCGTCCGAGCAGTATAGACGTGCCGCGGTCGTGAAGCAGTACAATTCCCCACAAGCGGATACGGAGCTGGCACTCCTCCGGGGAGAACACGTTGTCCTGCGAGGTCGGGTCGTGATGCAGCCCCAGCTCAATGGCAAGCCGGACAAGGCTCCCGACCAGACGCCAGAGCGCACGTCCCTGTCTCTGTCAGGAGGTCAGCCGACGCCGCCCTAAATGCTGCTGACATCCTCCGGGGGTAAAAGGGGAATACTCACCTCAGTGTACAGGTACCACTGGAGCAGAATCAGCGCCTGAAGACTGGACACCGTGACCCTCAGATCGGGTTTCACAGAGAGCGCCAGCTGGAAAAACTCCTCGTGCTCAGGCCAATCCGGCGGCATAAGCGCCTTCATGCTTCCTCCAACAGATGCAGCAGACTGCCCGCCGCTCTCGAGCTTGCTCACACGGTGGTTGAGCTCGCTGAGGGTCCCGAGCGCGAAGACGAGGTAGGTACTGCAGACGAAGCCAGGATCGTGCGGTACCGCTTCTCCGTTGTAGAGCTTCTCAAGCGTGTTCTCGAAATCTGCGCGCAGGAGCACCGGGCGGTGGAAGTTGAGCCGAGTGAAGTATGCTTCCAAGATGATCTGGACCGTCTCCCGTGACTTGGGCAGCCAGATTGCCACGTTGCTACCGACGGCGGCAGGCTGAGCCGGGCTCCCGCCTGGGGACGGGGCACTCGACACGCTGTTGCGGCGCATCGACACGGACACCCATTTCGAGGCGTCGCGCGGCAGAGAGGGCTCGTTGAGTTCGTCCCGTCTGGAGATGAGGCCGCTCGAACCGACAGCTAGGTCTTCCTTGTCCGTGGGCGGTATGGTCACGTCGTTCATGATAGCACTGGCTACGCCGAAGGTCTTCGCAAGAGCCTGTGAGGACGTGCCCATCAGTATCCATGCTCCGGAGACGCGTGTCCGTTCTGCGCGACCCCCTGACATGCTTCTAGCGGCCGCCGATACACTGCAAGCACAGGGTACTGAAGATACGAGCCACGTTCACCGAACCGGCACCAAACGATTGCAGCTTGGCTCGCCGCTGGAGCACGCGAGATTATGCGATTGGGGAAAGATCACTCACCTGCGTGTTGGACATGTCATGGGAGTGCGGGTCTTGGCCACGGATCTCGTGGGGCGATGATGGACGTGGAGGCTGCCCGGGCATAGGAGGGCCAAGTGGGTGCTGGAATGGCGGGACAGGCATACGAGGGTCGTAGCCAGGCGGGGGCGGACCGTGCATCATATGAGGCGGCGGGGGACCATACGGCGGATAGTGCATTGGCATCGGCCCATGGTATCCAGGAGGCATCATATGCTGGCCGGGTGGTGGGACAGGATACGGGTAGCCCCTCGGGGGCGAACCGCCGCGGACGGGGAAGCCGCGGCTCGGGCCAGACTGCGGCGAGTTAGGCGCAAACTGGAAGGCATTGGAGACAGCACCGTCGCTGGTGTCGATGTCGATGCCCTCGCGCGCACAGATGGCGTCGAGGTCGTTGAGGTCGAAGAGGGGGTTCTGCCGCTTGAGGAGGGCCTCGCACTGGAGGAGTTGACGCTCGAGGCGTTCAGTGTGGCCGCGAGGGGTGAGAGTCTGGCGATGACGGTCTTCCTGCTGGCACACGGTGCCTGCAGTCGCACAGGCGGTGCAGCGGGGATGCTTGGAGTCGCACTGTCGAGAGGGAGGAGGAGGACGAGGACGGTCGCCCGGATGTTAGCGGACTCGCGAGGTCAGACGGGGGATTTGCCGTCGGGCGACACCGACGGGACTTGCCTTGATTTTCTTGCTCCTGCACCGTGCGCACGCTTCATGCGACCGCCTCAGACGTCGCGGCTCCGCCGGATGCGGCGCGTCCTCGCCATTCTCGCCCACTTTTCTGCGCTTTCTGGATGCTGGCTGCGACACGGGAGTCGTCGGCGGGGGCTGTTGCGGCTGCGGGGTCGGCGGGGGCTGCTGATTGGGATCGATCTGCAGCGCAGTCTGGAGAGACGAGTGCGACAGGTTCAGGTCGGCGTGGTGAGGGGGCAGCAGGTGCGTCATGGTCGCGGATGGTGGCCGTCGGGGTCGACGAGACGAAGATTATCAACGATGTTGTCAGCGCCCGCTCTCCTTGCGAGACGCGCCTTCCAGCGTCTCACATGCCCGCTATAGCCTCCGCGGCGATTCTCCCGCCCTCTTCCCCGTTCCCTCCCGCTCTGTACACCGAACTCGACCCGCAGAGTTGCATGCCGTGTCTCTAGGAACCTCTGGGCCAACGTAGCGTCCTCCACGCGATTTTTTGAGTGAGCGAACCACCTCCCTAACCACAGCGCCTTGCTTGCTTTGTCCTCCAGAGCGCCCACGCCGACCTCTGGTACCGCCATTTATCATATTCGTCGACATGTAGCGCTTCTTATCACCATTAAATGCACCCACAAGAGCACTGTCATTGCCTTTTGTTCCACACCACTGTCAGCTGGCCCGTCTTGCCGACCTCGTCGGCCACCGCCTCGGGCCGTACACTTGTCGTCGTGCTCAAGACGCGGACCTGCCAACCCCAAATCCCTCCCGGCGCACAGAGCGATCTGCGTTCGTTCGCGGACCTAGATTCCTGTCGGCGAGCTCGCCACTCCGCGAAGGTGAGACCGTTACGTGACTTGCGAGGCTGTCCGTCGCTCTGATTTGGCATCCTCAGGAGTCAGGACTAAGCTGTCTACCGGATCGTCGACCGCATTTTCGCGGTCCGGATCCGCTGCCCGCTAGCGCGGTTATGGTGTCTCGCGCCTACTAACGGTCTAGCCAGCGTGCCATCAGGGCGCAGGAAGTGGCTGTTGGCTATTGCTTTGTGGGCTCACGTCCGCGGAACTCGACCAAGTGCCCGCGAAGCACCAAGGAAGCCAGCGCGGCGTCATGTGTCATGGCCCCGGCTATTGACCCAGTGCTAAGATTGTACGAGTGAAAGTATCGGCGCCGTGTACCAGTGTGCCATAGCTGATATGCAGGTAATCACACCGAAAGACGGAGGTCTAACGGAGCCCATGAAGTTGGTGACCTTGGCCGCTCGCAGTAGGAAGGTCCTTACTCGACCACGAACTCTGCTCGCAAGACGGCACGCGTCGGCAGATGCATAAGAACGGCCCCACGACACGCACGAGGTCTTGCGCCAGCCACGTTCATTAGCTGCGACGTACCAGTAATACGGCCGATGCTTCCCAGGTGAGTGCGCCCGCTTCCTGGTATGGGCGATGCGCATCTGTCACCGGCTTATCTGGGCATATCAGGAGGTTTACTGTGCGGTAGTTACAAGACGGGCCTGCAGCCAGGTATGCGCTGCCTTCAGTTGCAGGGAGCCGACCGCTGCTGTTGAGATGCCCGTGGTGCCTGTGTCGCAATCACCGCGCTTCGCACGAGTTGGCTAGGATCATTCATCCAAGAAGTGTTTTTGGCAGTAAGTTGCGACCGGCATTGGAGCTCACAGTCAACCTGCAGTTGCGCACACATGCTGCTTGTGAGTGCTCAATTCTCCTCGTAAACAACTACATGAAACCTTCTACGTGCAGTAGGACGTGAGGTGTATCGGTGGATGATGCATGGCTTGACCAGATTTATGACGAATCGCCTTCAAGTTGTCTTCGGATGCAGTACTAGTGTGCTCCTTTCACTTGTCGAATAAGGAGATCTAGAAGACAAGTCTGTTGCCTATAGCAGTCGCAAGCCCACATAGTTGTGAACGAAACTGGGCGTGAACGCAGATGTAGTACAATCGATATAAGCTACTCGACGGGACTTAGCATTCGTCAGTGTGTCGTCGGTGAGTCGGTGTGCCTGGGGGAGACCGTCGACAACGTACGAGGGGAAGGTGGATGATGATCAAGAGATGCGGTAGATGGCGCCACGCTGTTCTATTCTCTCCGTCTCACCACCGTCGGCGCAGAACAAGAGACTCGGGAATCGGGATGGCGCACCTTTAGGCGGGCGTCGGACGGTGACGTCGGTCGTATGACGGACGTCGGCCGGCGACGATTCCCACCTTCCCGTCTTAGCGCCGTTACAGCCACACTGGCTGGAGCACTTGTCCTCTCTCCTCCCGCCGCCTCTCGCCCAGTCCTTCCCGCCCCTCGATGCAGTCAACGCCCGCAGACCCCCGCGCCCCCTTCGCAGACCACCAATCCACCGTCCCCGACGACAGGTCCGCATACTCGATGGCGACCGTCTACGATGCTCCCTCCCCCACCTCCCGCACGTCTCTCCTTTCTTCCTCCGCCCGCTCCGAAAGCAACTACGGCGCCGTAACACCCTCCCAGCCCTCGACGAAGAAGCTGATCTGGAACGCGACGCTCAAGATGGCTGCGATTTTTACCTTCAGCACCGTCATTCTGGGGGGCACTCTATGGCTCGCTCTGCCGACGCTTGAGGAGTAAGTCCCCGCCGTTACCCAATCCGACCTTCGGCCGTCATCTGACGTCTCTTCCAGACAAGATAGGCCGATGCTTAAGATTCCGAAGAGCTTCGTAGAGCTGCAAGCACTCAATACGCTGCTGAAGAAGTACCGGGATATCTACCCTTACCGGATCGTCATCTGCTATGTGATCACTTACTTCTTGTGAGTACCCTCCTTGGTCTGGGTCGCTTCGGAGTGGACTCTTCTGGCATTCTTTTGCAACCCTCGCCCGTACTCGCTTTCCCGGGAGGACTGTTGAGTTCCTTCCATACTTCCGAACGTTTGGCACGGAAAGCGCCTGAGAGTGGGAAGGCCCGGCAGTGGGATCAGATACATTGCGAGACTCATCGTTGTCACTGACCGGCAGCTAGACCGCTTTGACAGTCGGAATGGTCAGGTTCTCTCCCGCCTGACAGGACGGTCAAAGAGGCCCTTTCTTTGCAAGCCAACGCTGTCGAGATTCTACGATGACGGCCATTTGAGGCGTCTATATCCACCCTCCGGGCGACTGACCGACCTGGCCATCCTGGTCAGACCTGGTGGTCAGTGTTCAAATAATGGTCGCGTCCATCGCAGAGTGTCGTGCACACATATGGCGTTTGCATGCGCTATCCCTCTTCCTAGCGAAAAACTTGACTCCGGCCGGAGATGAGCGTGCATGATGCTGACCAATATTCCTCGTGTAGCCTGCAAGCCTTTTCGCTACCAGGTTCAATGTACCTGTCCATCCTCGGTGGAGCCGTCTGGGGCGTTCCACGAGCACTACCACTCGCATGCGCATGTGTTGCGACGGGTGCAACGTTGTGCTATCTCATCAGTGCCGCCCTTGGTCCCGCCCTCCTGACCATACCGAAGTGGAAAGCCAAGCTCGACGTCTGGTCGGACAAGCTGCGCGCACACAAGGACGATATCATCTCCTTCCTCATCGTTCTCCGCATCGCGCCGCTTCCCCCACATTGGGTCGTCAACGTGCTCTGCCCGCACGTTGGAATAGGCATCATCCCCTTTTGGATCAGCACGTTCTTGGGCATCTTCGGCGTCACCGTCATCCACACTACTATTGGCGGCAGCCTCGACGATATGACGTCCGCCGACGACTTCCACCTTATCTCCTGGAAGAACTTCCTCGGCCTCTCCGCAGTCGTCGTGGGCGTCATGATCCCGGTTGGGCTGCGCTACTACTTCAAGCGCGAGATCGCCACGGTCGCGGACGTCGAAGCGGAGGCAGAAGCCGCTGAGGCCGAAGTGGAGACCGGAGACAGGATCTTGGCTGAGGGACCCCGCGCTGACCCGGGCAAAGGCAAGGCGCAACCTCTCATCATCATCGACGACGACGACGAGAGCGACTTGGTTTCGGAGACGGACAGCGAGGAGGATGTTATCCTTGAAGCAGGTCCCGCGCTCATCATCAAGCACGACCAGGAGCCCGTAGCGCCTCGGCCAGACGGACGCAGGGACGACGACCTTCTTCTCTGATCTGCTGTAATTGCATGACCGCCTGGCTCTCCCTCGTTACGACCCCCAGCCTTCCAGGCCATGACCCGTCTTTATTCCTGTAGACTCCCACTCCCAGCCCCCATCCGCTCCCCCGTGTATTGTATGCTGGACAGGTCTGGGCGTACAAGTTCAGCGTCCCCTCCGTACGTCCTCTCCCGACGTCATGCACGTCGCGTGTCTCCGTAGATGCTAAGTCAATGATTGTTGCTGGATCATCTTCCCTTCGCCGCTCCTTGTAGCCCGTGGCTGACACATTCCCCGCCCTCGTTCTACCGTTCTACCGTCCTACCAAGACCACCCTGTCCGCTATCCCTCCTTTCCTCCTTTCGTATCCTTCTACCCCTCGTATTCACAGACGGTACTCGAAGACGCGTTGGACACGCCCTCCTTGTGCTCCCGTCCCTTTTGGCTTCTGCGCTTCGTCCGCGCAGTGTGTATATTGTGGTATACTTACATACGTGTATAACTAGGTAATAATCGTGTTCGTCGTCGGGACTGTACAAATATGCCATACTTCTGTGCTCCATCACCCACCATCCACCACCCACTCGCTCCTTGGGTCGCACTGAAGCCACGGGCTCCCAATGCGACGTGGTCAGCCGCCAGCTGCGCCTGAGGCGGCCATCAGGTTCACCTGCCAGCCACATGAGGATGCAGACGGAGCGGAAGAGGCGAACGTGCGGGCGGACCTCGGACCTCGGACTTGCGGGAGATGTCCGTGCGCACACCTCCTAGTGCGTGCACCATCCGGCGGCAGTAAACCACACGTAGGATTGGCTTCCAGCTCGTTGGTGTCGAAGGGCTCACATGGCATGCATGGAAATCACACAGAGGACTGCGGTGCAGTACAACTTGTAAGGCCTAGTCTGCCGCGCGACCGCAGCGCGGTGTCTGTCTGCCATACGTATGGTACTGGGAGGACAGACTGGAACTCCCGCAGTCACTGCGCTTGTTTGGAGAGCGTGCGCTCGTCCGCTAAACCGCGCGGTTCAGTTGGTATTGGAGTCCCGAGCCAGCGTGCACGCGTGAACGTATCGACGGAGAACTGGTCTAGCCACCATCTGCGCACTCCACCGCCAGCACCAGGCTGTGTGCACTCCGAGTCGTTACATACAGCTGCACTCGAGGACTTTTCTCCTCGCAAGCTCGCCGCGGCTTCCAGACTGTGTACTGAGACCTCGGGCGTCCGGTGCCCACCACGCAAGCCAATCGGCTGGCTGGACGGAAAGAGGGAGGGCCGCGCTTCGATGCTTCGTGAGTTCGTGGGTTCGTGGACTGAGCCGCGCGGGAACGGAAGGGAGTGCCTGGGGCGGTCTGTGTGGACGGTGGTAGCGTCCGTGTCGGGTCGAGTCGGGTCGGGTCGAGTCGAGTCGAGGCTCGAGCTGTGGTACCTGGTCCTCGAGGATGGTTTGGGTAAAGCAGAGGACGATTCAGTATACGTACGGTGAGGTAGCTTGATTACCGGCGGGGAGATGCAGGTGGGAGCTCGATGGTCGATGGTGACGACATCGAACTTTGCGAGAGATACTGATTAATGTGGGGGTAGGACGGTGACCGGTGACCCTGGGGCCTGGAGACATGAGCTCATACTTGCATGTACCTGTATGTGACTGGGGGGAGGGCTGGGGTCCGGGAGGGCACATAGGATCTCCGTCGCCAGAGAAACAGAATGAGTGCACACGCGCCGGGCGTGGTTCTTGACCGGCGCACTGCGGATATCTGCGCATGTAGGTGGGTGGACTCAAGTACTCGAGATGGTGCATATGGGCCGGGCGGTCACACAGCCGGAGACTACATTGAGAGGTATGCGTACGTAGCACCGAAGAGAGTCGAAGTAGGTCCCCTCGGTCCCCGAGAGACGTCCGTGGGCGCTGGGCGGTGATGTTCACTCAAGGTACCGTCCCCGGGACGGCAATTTAATTGATATCCGTGGCCATGAGAGGCTCTCGCGGCTCGGCTCGCAAGCAGTGCAATCCCGGAGTGCTTTTTAGGGAACAACGCGGGACGGCCGCTGGCTGGGCGAAGGTTGGTAGCAAGCACCTATGCGCGCACAGGTATGAGGCGACAGAGGTGTCCGAGGAGGATCGGGTCAATGGCTACGCGCCGGCGGGGAGATTGCTATGACTCCTTCCAAATACGGGTGAGCCACACCATGGCCACACCGCGCCAGGGAGATGGAACGGTCTAGCCGCGAGAGCGAGCGGTGGTGGGGTGAGCGGCGAAGACAGGCATGGACGCGGTAGGGGCCCAGGCGTTGTCACAGTCAATGGGAGGGCGGTGATCGAGGTCGGGCGGTGGACTGACATGTCGACAGTGGACACAGCTAGACTTTGTGTCTCCGTTGCTCGATATCATGATCAGGCCGTCTCCATCGAGAGGATTACGGAACGTACGTCGACGTGACGCTGCGTAGCTGCTGCTGTTGATTCCGGGGCGTGACTGCTATGAATTCCTGGTGTGCGGGGATCCGGAGGCTCGCACGATTGACCCCATTGGATCGTCGTATGACGCACGAGTTGGACGGAGCGCGGGGTGCGGACGCTCGGAACGAACCGCCATAGGGTGCCGTTACAGATGTTGCTCTGCCTTCCGTAAACGGAGACCAGCCACGGCGGTTGTATCTGGCAGCCACCCCAGACATGCACGGAGCAGCCGAGCAATCGCCGGAGCCTGAATGGCAGAGCGACGGCGGAGAGGGCGTACGGTCGAGCGCAAGCTAGCTGTGAGGTCGACGGCAGTGGTTGAGAGGACCTGAAACAGTCGCGGGTCGCCGGGGGAGGTCCGTGCGCATAATGGATGCACGCACAGGGAAGTGAGATGCACGGCCGAACAGGTGGCCCGCCCCGTGTAGAAGCACTGAGCGAGATGCCCCGGGCTGGTCAGATGCCCTCCCGATAGCAGATAATGCGCATGAGGCAGGAAAGCACAGAGCAGAGAGCCCTGTGTGCGTGCTGCGTCTGCATAGTGGTTTCAGCGTGCCGCTGGGACGGGGGAGGTAGTGGCCGGGAGGAGCATGCACAGGCGCACTGCAGGCGCATTCGCCAGCGGCCACTGCTCCCTCCTCCGACGGTGGGCGCTACTGCAGCCGCTCGCAGTGCAGCTGCCATATATGGGCGTCACATCCTACGGTCACAGAGCGTCACATCCTCGTGGGGATGCGTGCCAGCCCCCCTGCTGGGCCCCTGCCTGCCAGGTTGCGTGCCGGGTGGCTAGAGACGAGCTGCAGCGACCGCGCTGTCCCCCCGCGCCGTCGAGCAGGTGCTGGACAACGTCGAGAGGAGGGAGGAAGAGAGGCGGGCGGCTATTCAGGCTCCGCCACAGATTTGTGTTTGAGCGTGTATACCGTTATTCAGGGCTTCGCCGAACTCACGTTGCCCCCGACCGCTCTTCCCTCCCACCACCACCGTCCTCATCGCCCGCCCTTATCCTCCCCTCCCCGTCCCCCGCTCCCCGCTCCCCCCAGCGGCTTGCGCTCGCCCCCGCCCTCCGTCCCACCCAGCGCATCCGTCGCCCCCCTGCGGTTCCCCGGCCCAGACTCCCGTACGGGGCCATCTCGCATACCTCTCCACCGCGCACTGCGTCTCCCCTCGTTCTCCCATCCGCGCGCCATCGGCCGCTCTGGCTGATCGCCTCCTCCACCTCACGATGCTCCCCACCAACTACGGCGTCGGCCAACCAGGCCTCCCGCAGCCACAGCAGCAGGCCGGGCCCCAGCCGGGCATGCCGAACATGGCGGGTGTCGACCAGGCCCGACTGTGGCAGATACAGCAGGCACAACAACACCAGCAACACCAGCAGCAGCAGCTCGCTGCTCTCAGGGCGGCGCAGGGGAACACAGTCACAGAACAGCAGGTACGTGCATCTCCTAGTCCCGTCACGGCGCGTTCCTCCATTCCTCCACCCTCCAAATACTCTCTTCCGCATGTGTCCACGATGTTCCACCATCCCTCTATCTACGAGCCTGAATACAAGGCCGCTGTGCCCCGTCCACCCCCTCCATCGCTCTCTCCACCGCCTTAATCTCACCTTGTAGCATTTACTCACGCCCGTCTGATTATGTCATCATACCCGACTGCCTTACTTGTGACCTTTCGCGCTTGCGACCCGCGCTCACCACATCCGCTTTTTTCTCTTCCTCCCTAGATGATGGAGTTCCTTCGCAGTCGAGGAGGAATGCCCAATCAGCCTCAGGGGATGCCACAGCAACAACCACAACGACAACTGCCCTTCGGAGGCATGCCTCAGCTCGGCGCCAATGGTATGCCCTCGTTCTCGCACGACCCCTCTCAAGGTCTGCCCAACGCACAAGCCCAGTTCGGCAACACGCCAGGTGGCCAGAACTTCTCCAATAATCTCCAGCTACAGCAGGCGTTGGCGCGCACCCAGAACCAGATGTTCTCGAACCAGGGCAACGACTCCATGCGCCAGCTTAACCTCATGCTCCAGCAGCAAAATCAGAACGGCATGCCAAACCAGAACGCGATGGCCGCGTTCCAGCGTTTGCAACAGTCGCAGCAGCAGCATCCCCAGCAGCAGCAGACCCAACATCCACAACATTCGCAAGGCATGGGCGGCGCGCAGTTACCTCCCGGAATATTCGCCGGCGCGATGAACCCTTCTATGTCTGGCAACATGCCCTCCAATCTCCAGGCCAGCCAGTTGGCGCAGGCGAGACAGGCCGGTATGATTCCTCAGCTGCCTCAACACGGTGGTATGTCCGACGGTCAGATGCAGGCGCAGGGTCAGCCGAACCAGCAGCGTCGACCGCTCAACCTCCAGGACATGCACGACAAGGCGCAGCAGCTCAGGAACTCGATCGCGGCGACCGAGGGACGCATCAAACAGTACCAGATGCAGCAGCAGGTTGGCGGTGGACCTATCCCGCCTGACCACCTCGCGTCGGAGATCAACAGGATGCAGAAGGACGTTGAGCAGAGACGTGAGGCTCTGAGGAGGATATTGGCCATCGTACAAGGCGTGGCAGGTGGTGGTACTCCGGGCGGTTTGACGCTCCCTTTGGGCATGTGAGTCCTTTCGTCTAAGCTTCGTCTCGCGCTATGCACTATACGAAGCCTTTCGTTGCTGATCGGTATAATAGGAAACCGCCCTCCGCGTCCCCCATTCCGACTCAGCGCATACCCGGTGGACCTACCAATCCATCTCAGGTCGGCTGGATGCAGCAGCCGGGTCCTTCCGCATCTCCCGCACACCAGTACACCAACAGTCCTCGTCCTATGCCTAACGGTCCTAACATGATGCAGAACGGACACCCTCAGCAGGGCGTCCGTCCGATGAGTACGCCTCAACTCCCTCCTCAGATGGTCGCATCCCAGTCGAACCAGCCCATCCCACGCACGGCGGCTACTCCGCTTCAGGGCCCGAACGCTGGTGGTGCCATGCAGTCGACTCCGCAGCAAACGCCGAATCCGGCGCAGGCCATGCTTGGGAGCGGCGGCATGGGTGTTCCTAATGGACAACCGGGGCAGCACCCTACCTTGGCCGGCATGGTACTCACGCCGCTCATGCAACCGCAGTTCAAGCGAGCATACTGGGAGCAGTGGTACCCGAAGCACCAGCCGAAGGATCAGTCTGCCTTGAGGTTCGAGGACCGGCCGATTGATCTGCATCAGCTTCACGTTGAGGTGATGAACGCGGGTTCTTACCGTATCGTAAGTCGCTCGCTTTTCGTCCGAAGCCTCCGCGTAGTATTGATTCTTGTCATGCAGGTCAATCAGAAGGACCTTTGGCCGGTCATTGGCGCGAAGCTCGGTTTCGTTCACTTCCCAGGGAATGAAAACGAGCCCGGGAGGGCTGGGCCTGCCCTCGCGGCTCATCTCGAGCACATCTACAAGGAGTTCCTCCTTGAGTTCGATCAGCAGTATCTCAGGCAACTCTTCCAACACCGGCGGCAGTTGGCGGCCGCACAGTACCAGAACCAGAAGAACGCCGCAACGGGTCATGGTTCGATGGACGGTGGCATGTCGATGCAGGCAGGCCCGCAGCTCCTCACCGACGTGAAGGACCCGAAGGTCGTCAACGAGCTCATCTCGTACGCGCTCGTGTCCGCACAGGAGATGCAGCAGCGCGGTGTCGCTCCCCAACTGATACAGCTGGTCGAACGCCATCGAGACACGCTGAAGAACATGCAGGAGCAGCAGCGCAACTTCCAGCAGAAGATCCAGACGGCAGCTCAGCAGGGCGGCGCGCAGGGTCAGCCGCGGAATCTGTCGAACCAGTTGATGAACGGCCAGCAGATGAACGGCATGAACCCTATGGGCAACGCTCAGCAGCCCGGGATGAACCTCCCCAACGGGATCAGGCCGAACATGCCCTCAGGCCCGCAACCTGGCATGTCGACGCCCGCGATGCAGCAGAATGGTCAGCAGCAGCAGCAGCAGATGGGTGCGAACGGCCCGCAAGGACACATGCCGGGTGTCCGTCCGACACCACAGCAGCTCCAGTCCGCCATCGAGATGGTTAGGAGGCTTCGCGAGGAGAACAAGAGTAAGTGGCCAACGTCGTGACCGACAAGCCCTGGCTGATGATGTCTTTGTAGACGTCATGCCTCCAACGAACCGCATGATCCAGATCCCCGACGCTCAGCGGATCGAGTACAACGCGCTGTTCGAGAACCTGCATCGCATGATCAGCGAAGTGGACGGGAAGCTCCCTCACTACGCGGTCTTCATGAAGGAGGAGGTAATCAGGAAGCTCGTTCTGATGGTGAGTCGCTTGCGTTCACTCCATTGTGGGCCCCAGATTGATCCCTTCGGTGCAGATCAACGCCGTTCAGCAGCAGCGCGAGCTGCTTTCAGGCCAAGGTCCACCGCGCTACATCATGCCGCTGGAGCTTGTGCGGTCGATGACCAGCCAGGTGCACGCGGCAGAGAGGATGTTCAAGGGGATGCTCTCCAGCATGTTCCCCGGTCAAAACGGCGCACCGCGTCCCCAGATGGGTGCTCCTGGGCAGCCCGGGGCGGGTGCTCCGACACCTGCACAACAACACGGTCAGATGCCCACGGTGCAGCAGCGTCACCTCCCTCATCCACCCCACCCGCCGACCGTCCAATCCATTCCGTCCCTGCCCGCACAAGCCGCATCATCTCCAGCCGTGCCCCCTGCTCACACGCCTTCCGCCGCCTCCCCTCCTCTTGTCACCGGTACGCCCATTCTCAAGAAGCCCACGCCGAAGCCCACGGCGGAGACTCCGTCTGCTGCGACTCCGACACATACCGTCAACTCCCCACAGACGCCGAAGTCCCCGAGGACCAAACCGAAGCCGAAGCCAGTGCCAAAGCCACGGAAGGCGTCTACAAAGGTCACTTCCGCTGCTGCCAACGCTGCCAGTCCTTCGGCCGGCCCGTCAGAACCCAAACCTCCTGCCACTCCCGCAACACCCGCGAACGCACCAACACCAGACTCGGTGGGCTCCAAACGTGCTCGCGAAGAGGACGCCACAGCATTGTCAACCGCAGCGGCCGCTCCCGCAGCCAAGAAGATCAAGACGGAGTGGGACGAGCCTCCGAGTGACGCGATGTCGAAGCGGCAGCAGGAGGCTGACGCCGTGAAGACGGACGACGACGCGGTCAAGTTCTTCGAACAGATGTCGAGTTGGCTCAACCAGGTGACCAACAATGAGGGCGAAGCCGGAGAGAGCCTGAAGACCGAAATCGCGGACTCATTAGACGAGATCCTGAAGGCGTACCCGTCAATACCGGACGACGGCGGACTCTCGTCGCTAGCGAGCTCGAGCTTCATCGACGCGATCACCGTCGGGAGCTCGTCACCAAGGCAGAACGCGTCGACGGTCGACCCCGCGGATTTCTTCGACTTCACGTCATATGGACTGCCGGAGGAGGAGACGGGGTCGAAAGCGGCGACCCCGGACCTGTTGCCTGCATCGTCGTCAGTCGGTCCCAGTCCAGGATCCGCGTCCGAGACTGAGGCACATCCTCCAGCCTCTACAGCCGCTGACACGGCGAAGATTGTCGATCCCAAGGCCGAGCCGGGCGAGGGGGTCGACTCGATACCCCAGGAGCTCTGGCGCGCCATCGACGGCGGGGAGTCCGCGTTCTACAACGCATCGGACAACTGGAAGTGGGACCAACCCATGCCGGCGGTGGACCAACCGTGGGCGTTCTTCCCGTCATCATAGTCCAAATCCATGCACATAGAGGACGGCCTGGGAGGCACGGCGGGAGGGCGGGAGTGTGGATAGTTTGGACGCTGTTGATTGCTCTTATCTCGTAACGTATTCCCCCCTTGTGCTTGTAGTGTGCCGCCGCCTGCCTGCCTCTCTTGACCTGACTGCGAGTATTGCTGTGTTTAGCTGCTGCTGCCGCTGCTTCGTTCCTCGGTCTCTTCTTTTTTTACAGTTACAGTTTACAGTGCGCTGGATCCCGTGTCATCCTCATCGTCCTCGTCTGTCGTCGCATCTGTTGTTGTTTCTTGATTATATTAGTCGTGCCCGCTTTGTATTTTTACTACTTGTCTAGCATGCTATCGATATATCCTCTGCAACTCCTCCTTCCTCGTACGCAGGTCGAACGGTCGAGTTAACGCGAGCCGTCCTGTCCCATAAGAAGCGCGAAGATGTCATGGGCGCTTCAGACACGTTCAGCTGTGTTCCGCGACTTTGGTCACCTTGCTGTACGGCTGCACCTCAGACCTTACTTCCCATCTCATGAATCGCTAACGGACCCAACTGGATCATCATGGCAGCTTTGAACTTGAATGCTCTCACTGAAAATGCTTCGAGGCTGGGGATGCGGTTGCAGGAGACACTCTCGGAGCACACAAGGGACCTCGGTATACGAGGTACCGGGTCAGCCTATCTGGACAACACGGAAGAGAAGGTCAAGAACATTGCGAAGCAGCTAGACTCGAATAGTGATAGGGAGAAACTGGATGCGATGAAGAGGCTCATTGCCGTATGTATCTCTGGCCGTCCTCCCTCCCACACCCCACATCCTGACCGCCTGATGCACCCCTACCTCGTAGTTGATCTCGAAGGGCCGGGATGTCTCCCAGTTCTTTGCGCAGGTCGTGAAGAATGTCGCGTCGCATAACCTTGAGATACGGAAGCTGGTCTACATCTACCTGCTCCGCTATGCAGAGCAGGAGCCGGACCTCGCCCTTCTGTCTATCAACACCTTCCAGAAGGACCTCTCCGATCCTAACCCCCTCATCCGCGCCATGGCTCTCCGCGTCTTGTCTGGGATCAAGGTGCTCATGATAAGCAGCATCGTAATGCTCGCAATCAAGAAGTGCGCGGCGGATATTAGCCCGTACGTCCGGAAGGCTGCCGCGCTGGCGATCCCGAAGCTCTATCAGTCAGTCTCCCGTTCATACTTGTGTCAGAATCGCTCACAAGTGAACTTGGGACAGTTTAGACTCTACTCACCAGCCTGAGCTCATCAAGGTCATCTCTACCCTTCTGAAGGACCAGTCCCCGCTCTCCATCGGCAGCGTTGCGATTGCATTCGAGGCGGTCTGCCCCACTCGGTTGGACCTCCTACACGTGCATTACAGGCGACTGTGTCGCATACTGATTGACGTGGACGAGTGGGGCCAGGTCGATCTCATGAACCTGCTGATTCGTTATGCTCGGGTGATGCTCCCCCGTCCACTGGTCCTCCACGGATGCCGGAGGGTCCTCAACCGTCGAGGTTGATAGCGACCTGAAGTTACTGCTTACCTGCGCGGAGCCACTGTTCCAGTCGCATAACCCTGCTGTATGTTCCCCCTGACACTGGTCCTGTGCTACGCTGACTGGCTGGCTCCAGGTCGTGCTGGCCGTCGCACGTGTGTTCTACTATCTCGGGCCGCACTCTGACCTTCCGAAGATTGTGCCGCCGCTGTTGCGATTGCTACATGTTTCCCCTGAGGTGGAACGTGTCGTCCTCCGGAACCTTGTACTTACTTCTAACGAACTATCGGTGAGTGCATCCCGAAGACGCTGAAGCTACGTACTCAGCTACGGATCTCGCAGGAAGTCCTTGCGAAATCGTACACCCGATTTCTCGTGAGGGCAGATGATCCCCAGCAAGTCAAGAAGGACAAGGTACGACTGCTGCGCGCAGTCGTCAGTGTAGACAACTATCCTTCTTTGCTTCGAGAGTTCATCGTGAGTACACTGCTCGAGCAAGTTGTTCACACTCTGAGACGCCGGCATCATAGTGTTACGCCGATGACGCCGATGACGAGCTGGTTGCCGACTCCATAAAAGCTATCGGATACATTGCCCGCGTCGTCCCAGAATCCACCGCGCAATGCCTGTCTGCACTCATGTCTTTCATCCAAAGCAAGCACGGTAGGTTCCGTGCGAATTCACCATATAGGCATCTCTAACACAGCTTCAGACGTGATTGTCACAAACGCGGTCCTGGTCCTAAAGTCGCTGGTCCAGATCCGGCTGCAGCAACAGCAGAATGCGATCGCTTACGGCGGTCTTCCCTCGCATTCTTTCTCTCTACTGGAGATCATCTCCCGCCTTGCACGCCGACTTGACGAGATCCGGCACCCCAAAGCGCGAGCTTGTGTGTTGTGGTTAGTCGGCCAGTACGCGGCATCCCCCGAGACCGCACCGGAAATGAACGGAGCTACACACGTCGGGCCTGAAGGTATCGCACCATGGGCACCTGACGTCCTTCGCAAGAGTGCGAAATCTTTCGGACAGGAGGTACGTCTCATATGCCCTCCATAACGCGAGATCTCGGCTATCGGTTAACTCAATGCGCCATGCAGACGGCTGGCGTGAAGCTCCAGATCATCACTCTGGCGGCTAAGCTCCTCGTTCTCTCTCCGGCGGACCGCACAATCGGACTTCTGAACCGCTATGTGTTCTCGCTCGCGCGGTACGATCTCAATTACGACGTGCGAGACAGGGGCCGGATGCTAGGCGCACTCTTGGCTGGGGTCAATGCAAACCTCTATGGTGAGGGCGACGACTCGCATGAAGATGTCGGCGGTGTCGTTCTCCGACGTGAGCAAGTGCGAATGGTACTGTTTGAGGGCAAGTCGAGCGTGGGAGAGGATAAGGCGCAAGACGGTGCGTCCATCCCGTTGGGAATGCTGTGGGTTCTGTTCGCTGACATCGACCGACTTCTGTCTTGTAGAGGAAGACCATGGTCGATTCGGTTCAATGGCGGCGGTCACTGGAAGATGGGCGGGCAGCGACAACTACCTCCCAGATTGGCTTGAGGAGGGCACCGAGTCCTCTCTCCGAGACACTGAAGCCGACGTTCCGCAAGCTCCCGTCTACGCTTCACAGGCTTCTGCCGCGCGATCAATAGCGTCTTCCAGTAGGGCGACTCCGGTCGTGCTCAGTCCCTCGCCGTCGGGGTCCTTCACTAAACACGAGGCCACGAAGGCAGCATATATGGATCTCGACAAGTTCTACGAGGATGCTGCGGACACTGGGGACACTGAGGAGAGCGAAAGCGAGGAGGGCGATGAAGATGAAGAGGGCAGTGGTAGTGGCGGCGGGAGTGATGAAGCAGAGTCTACAGGAGAAGAGCAGTCCGATGAAGATGACGAGGACGATGAGGAGGAGGGGCAGCATGATGAGCATGTACAAGGTACAACAAGATAGTTCTACAACAGGTGCTAGTATAGGCGTACAGACAACGTTCTCAAGGTCCGTCAGAGCATTGCATCTTGCGGCAGCTTGTAGTACAGCGGCTGTAGAAGGCTTCGGTCAGCACGCAGCTTGGAGACAACAGCGTAGATGAGACGCACGGTGTTGAAGACGTGATACTGGTGGCCGTTTTTGCCACCTAATTCAGGATAATATGGCATTGGGAACCACTGTATGGCGAGCAGTACGTCAGCTTGGCAACATATCGCGAGAGGAAGCACACTGACATGGTCCTCTGGCATCTCTTCCTTCCAGACCGCATGTAGCGTGCATCCCGGCTGTCATCAGAGACGCTAGTTCCCGGCTTTGGCACGACAAACTGGCCGATCTGCAGTTCGGTGTCCGTGACAATGCCCCTCGACACGCGAGCATACGAGGTGCGGTACAGGCCCCGGTAGAAGATGTATTCGCACCTGTGCGAGATATTGGTGACTCTCAGCCACTTTCAGGATTATGCGCAGATGATCACGTACCAACGGTCAACGTCTTCTTCGTCGATATCGTGCACCTTCCCGTCTGTGACCATGATCTCGTACGGCGCCGGGCGCCGGGCGTGCGGCTTGGTGACGACGTAGCCGAGGAAAATCAACGGGTCCGGGTATGACGAGGACATGATGCGCGCTAGCTCCATTGACTGTAGCTCGCGGTCGAGTGGGGTCTCCTCTGTGGGACCTGGTTAACGGCCGTATCCAAAGCATACTCTGCTTCATTTCACCTTGTCCGTTGTGCGCGACGATGACCTTGACCGCGGTGCCGAACATGTCGAGGTATGCCTCGATGGCGGGCGCGAGCTCGCCAGCTGGAGAAGGTAAAAGGTGGTGCGTCGAGTTGATGATCGGAAACTGCGCGGTTGTGACTCGTCAGACTCGCGGAGTGATGCTACAAAGAACCACGACTCGCCTTGGACAGGAGCACTGCGCCCCAGGTGTGTTGGTTTGGGCCAGGACCGATGTCGACGTACTGTCGGCGCGAACGAGCGTAAGCACCCGGTGCAAGGCTCGAAGCAAGTAGTGACGCGACTCACAAAACCAAGTTCTTCCGCCATGACACGAGACCTAGGTGCGATTGTGACATCAGCGCAGATATAGCCTCTCGTCTCCGAAGAACTCACAAGTCACGGTTGCCGAAGACAACTCTCTACAAGTTCAGGATGTGTAGTCAGCATGTGCAACTATTCGAAGGGCCACAGACAGCACTTACATGGAGGTCCGTCTCAAGCAACCCCACGACATCCAGCTCCATGTCCCTGACACGCGGTCCAAAGTCAGCGCACAACGGCGCCGCAAAGCCCGCTACGACTAACCTGATCAAATCCCGCATCAGCCTCTGACTATCCCTCCCTTCGTTATCGATCCCAAAGTGCACCGTCCATATGCCCGCGCGGACAATCCGAGACCCCGGCCGATGCGGCTGCGGTACCTGCTTCGGTGCCCAATAAAGCGTGACGAGTAAAGAGACCGTGGTAAGGATCGCGAGTGTGTACTGGGTCGTGTAGTGGACGCGTTTCGGTAGCATGAGCTTCAGTGAGCTAACGTTCGCGTTGAGCCCTGGCCATCTGAAGGCAAGCGCAATACACACGAATTGCGCGACGAGAACCCTGTAAGGACGACGCGCTGCAGTCAGTATGCGGCGAGAAGTGAAGACGTCAGAACTCAGGAGCAACTCACAGATCCGTGCGCTCGCGGAAGTACTCTCCGCCCGGCACAAACGCGTACGCGACCGTAAACGTGCTCGCGACATCAAACAGACACACGACCAACCACGCGACGGCAGCCGTCCTGCCCACCCCGCCCCCTTCCGACACGGCAGCCTCCCGCGCACGCGCCCACACAGTAGGAATGATGCTCATGAGGAACACGGCGACGCCCAAGCCGCCAGCGTACCCCGCCCAGTCCTTGTACGCGTACATCACGTACGCGCTCGCGGTTCCCAGAGCGAGGTACAGAGGGTGCGCGAGGCCGTCCGCGGATGTGACGAATGCGGCGAGAGCGAGACCAAGAGCCTGTGCGAGGTGCGTGAGGGAGCCGTGTAGCGCGGGGACGGGCCCGGAAAGCGGGTAGCCTGTCCACGCCCAAGCGATGAGCGTGGTGGGGTCGGAGAGGAGGGAGTGCAGAGAGAAGATGAGGCCGCCGAGGGCGAGAGAGGCGGGGAGCCAGTGCGTGCTTGGAGGAAATACTTCGGCATTTTCCGGGGAGGCGGGAGGCGAAGAGGAGGGAGCAGTTGCGGGACGACTAGCAAACTCTAGCAGAGCGAAGATAGTGAACGCAATGCCCGTCTTGTTCCATCCGCCAGACCGCTCGTTCACGATGGGCCATACTACGGGACATGTGGTAAGCGTCGGTATCAATTCAAGGCGAGCAGTGAACGTACCTGGGTTGTTCGAGTGATTTGCGTGCTTCGACAGAGAGGATACAAGGAAGCCGAGCCCCGTCACTGGTAAGGGGGGTGAGCGTAGTAAGTTGACAGGAATGATTGACAACGCACCAAGGGCGCGGTACGCAACCCCCCCTTCCTCAACCCCGAACCACTCCACCGCCGCACCCACCGCCGCCACAGCATTCGCGAACGTGACCAGCAGCAGCCTCACCAGAGGGCTCCGTGACGCATACGCTCCCAGGCCCACGAACGCGGAGAGCCCATGAAGGATCGTGCGACCCTCGCGGGTATGCGCCCACAAGGCGAATGGGGGAATACCGAGGAGCACGGGGGAGAGCGTGGAGAGAAGGGCTAGTTCGTGCCCGGCGATGCCGAGCTCCCAGACGGAGAAATAGAAGAGCGTCGGTGCGAGGGACGTGTACACGGACCAGTAGATGTATGCTGCGAAGGGGACCGGAGGTGGTTAGCGTTGTGTGCTTTAGCCGGTTGAAAGAAGTACGTACAGAGATATAGATCGCTGAGAAACGAGACAGTCGGTCGGATGCGCATGAACAGAGCTGTCGAGGGAGACTGTGCAGGCGGATGCTCGGTCCCGTTTGGCTTCAACATCTTTTCACCGGTAGCAACTAGCGAAGCGGCATTCGCGTCGGTAGCGGATGGTGCTGCCTTAACCACAGACTGATCTACGCTGTATGGGATCGAATATGTTAACATTCACTCAGGCGAGACGATGGAGCTTCTGGTACATTTTGTCTGTATCTGTCGAGCCTCCTACCAAATTGCCCACGGTTATCTGCGGACACAACAGTCATGCTCGGTCATGCAAAGAAAACCGGTGGTACAACGTACCTTGAGGTCTGCGGCTTCGAAGTCGAGCTCCGCAGACGAGTCGTACAGAACGTCTAGGAATATCAGACCCCATTCGAAGAAACTGTAGTGCGTGTAGGCTGGGGCACGGAGACATGCCTTCATTTAGTATACATCGCGTGTAATAGTGGGAATCGTACCTCCGGGTATCCGGTGGACCTTGTGTTGGACGAAGAAATATATCATCGGCACGATAGACAAGAAGAAACTGAACAAGGCCTGTCAAGCGTCGCCCCATTTGTGACGGAGCAATGTATTATACGTACGTTGTAGATGTCCATAACCTGGTACGCGCATCAAATCTATGAGCCATCCCAAATAGTACATATGGGATCAATGACATACCTCCGTCTTCTCGAAGCGGTATGTTGTACTGGAGTGAAGGCCAAAGACCCGAACATCCAAGGAAGGTTTAGGACAATGTAGCTGATCATGAGAACGTCGTGGACGTCATGGTCATCCGAGGACGTGATGAAGACCCACCCTCCGCAAGAAAGTGTGCGGAGGATGCCAATTAGGAACAAGAATCCCGGGACGCTTGAGGTCGGGGTACGGTGGAGGTAGTATTGCAGTGCCACCAACGCGAAGCGAGGACCTGCGCGCAAGTTCAGAGGCCAAGCTCAGCTCGCTCTTCTCGCAATCCACGAGTGAGAACACGCACCGGCATTTATGGCGATCAAGATCTGGAAGATGTTCCTCTCCGGGTACCAGTCGCCGATCCTACACGCGTATGTGAACGCAGCAGTGCAGCGTGTTACTCAACGCCGGCTGACGAACTACGTACGAAGGAGCACTTACGTCGCAGACACGGACGGGAACCACTCCTGCGGGTACCCCGCGACGCCGTTCTTAACGATTTTCTTGTAGTGGAGGGCGCACCCGACGAGGAGCGCGCTCAGGAACGCCGTGAACGCCAGGTATGTGTGCGCTCTTGCGAGGGTGGACGCGTGTAGGACGAACGGCTTGGGTTTCGCTGTCGACGACGCCATGACTAGGACCGCTATTGGTGGCGAAGTCGAGGAGGAAGATACGGTTCAAGAACACGAGCAACGCAACACGAAGAAGCGGGGAGTCAAGGGTCTCGAGCTCAGGTCATCCAGGAATCGTGCCAGTCGGCAGCAGCAGCGCTCCGAAGTCGTAAACCGCAGCGACTAATGGACGCTGGACCGTGAGGACGAGTAGCGATGGCAGTCGGGACGCAGGGACGGTGACCCGGTCGAGCTCGTCGTCGTCGATGTCGGCGACTAGTCGGCCATTGGGCCAGGGGTCGGACATGCCTGGACGTCATTGTCAGTCTAGCTTTCACGCACGTGCCGCTTCCCCGCGTCGCGTCGCGTTTCCTCGGCATCTCTCTCCCCGCGCGCACGACTCCGTACGCCCGGTACACCCACAATGTCTCAGTATTGGGAAGTCGGATCGGTGTCAAGATAGATACAGATAAGTACAGCTGTACATCGTCCAGGTAGATACAATAAACAGACTTGCAGACAGCGCGACAGACAGACGAGCAACAACAGATCGAGAGCAAGCGACAAATCGAACAGAAACCTCACAAGATGCACAAGACCGAGACCCAGTACGAATCACCTCCTCCTGCTCACCCTCGTCACCACCCCAGCCGTGCTCCCGCTCCTCGAGCGACGCACCTCCCCCCGTCCGCGCTCAGCCTCATCTTCCGCGGTCGCGCCCTGGACGTACCCCTCCCCCATAAACACCGGCGGACCTGCCCCGCCGCCCCGCGCCAAGAACCCGCGCCGGCTGCTCTTCGTGCCCAGCGCGACGAGCTGCCCGCTGTCCAGGTCCTCCTGCGGCGGACTCGGCGGCCTCTCCGGCTCCTCGGACGACTCGCGCCAGAGACTCTCCCCCGCCCGCCGCACCTCCTCGTCCAGCGTCAGTCGTCTCCGCGCGTGCCGCGACATCCGCGGCTGCGCCGGCTGGGCTTCTGCGTTTGTGTGCGACTGAGAGCGAGAGCGAGAGTCACTGCGAGCGGATGCGGCACTGGGTTCCCGGGGGATGCGCGAAGGCCCTGCGATGGGCGGCGCCTTGTCGTGCGCCTCGACGCTGTACCTCCTGCTCCGACTTGGAGGTCGCGAATCCTGTTGCCCCACCAAGTCCAGCGGGTCATCACTATCCGACCCACGTTCCTCCGGAGGCGCCGCAGCGTGCACCCGGCGAGGAAGAGGCAGCTTCGAGGGCGCGGGAGCGGGGATCTTCGACCTCGTCCTCGCAGGCGGCCGTGGCTTCACCGGGCTCTTCGACGGCATCGGGCTCTCGGGCGGGCGCCGCGCGAACGCGTCCTTGCTTGTTTGCACCTCCATCTTGACAGCTGCAAGAGGGCTCTCGCTGCGTTCGCGCCTGGGAGGCGTCTCGAGCGCGTCGACGTCGATGATCTCGGGTTCGTGCTGTGGCTGACGCTCCCGCGGTTCGACAGACTTCACAAGGTCGTTGTGGCCTCTCGAGCTGTCGGACGGCGTGTCCGGGAGCCTGTCTTCGCTGTGGTCGTTCTCGTTGTCGGAGCATAGCGAGGGCGTGGTTAGGTCCGTCTCCGTCGATCGTGATGGCCATATCCGTAGCGGCGCCTTTGCCTTGGAGGTGGAGGGCTGCGACTGTGACGACGGCGCGTCGAAAAAGCTTGCACTCGAAGCCGACGACTGCGAGCTGGAACCGGCAGAAGACTGAGAACTAGCCGCTGACGAAGTTGACTGCGAGCTCGACGCAAAGGATCCACCAGTGCTATTCGTCCGCACGAACGTAGTCTCACGACGTTTGGACGGACCAGCTGCAGATACGTTAGTGAGTCGTCCATTACCCCCACACATCTGACCACTCACCGGTTACCTCCTCCAACGCATCCCGCTTCCGCTTCTCCCCGATGAAAATCCTCGCAGCAACACCCGTGTCGAACGACATATCGCCCATGATCGCCGCCCTCCGCGCCTCGCTCATCCCATGTCCACTCGTGCTCCGCGCCAGGGCCTCCCCGGCAACGTCCCCAGCCGCAGACGGCGGGCCCATCGACCCTGCGGCACCTCCAACCTTGCGCAGCCTGACAGACTTCATCTCACGCAGGAACGCCGCCATCTTGTCCGACGACAGGTTCAGCGTCGGCTGGCCCGTTTTGCGCGTGCGTGAGCCGACGCTGTTGATCGGGGCTTCGACCGGCGGGGCAGTGGGCTTGAGGCTCGCCCGGGCGGACGCGAGGAAATTTGTTCCGCCGCCAGACGTTGTCGAAGCAATTGGGGGTCGAAACAGCGGCGGAGGCGGTGGGGGTGGGGGCGGAGGCATCATGGACGCTCCGTTGCTCTTCGACGCAAGCTGTGCCGAACATCTCAGCATGATGTCGTAGACTAGCATCCGCAGGGATAACGCACCTCAGCTCGCAGACGTGCGACCTCTTCCTCAAGCATCCGGATCCGCTGCTTGTCCCTCTCGCGCTCATTGTCGTCCCGGTCGTGGGCGTTCCGTGCGTGGTCTTCCCTCGCCTCACGCAGCTCCCGCTCCTTGCCCCGCACTCGAACTTCACCAGACGTATCGTACGCACGCTCCTTTCCTTTCGACGATCTTGGTCGGGTGGGAGGCTCGGAGGGTTCGTCCAAAGATGTTCTGGGGTTACTCGCTGCACGACTGGAGGACTCGGCATGTCCAGACGACTTGGGCACCGGCGACGGCCTGGGACGATCTCGACTACCATCCGCACTCTTCTCCCGCTGACGCGCTTGTGAACGCCCACGTCGGGGCGACTCCATGACGGATCCCTCTTCCGCTGCTTCCTCGGGTTGCTGTTCAGCATCCTCAGTGGACTCCGGCAGAATTGCAAGCGGGGTAGGCGGCGGCGGTGGGGTCCGGGTCCGGGGTACAGCGCGTTGGAACTTCGCAGGGATAGGCTCTGGTATGAGCGACTCAGATCGGGCGAAAAGGGAACCAGGCATCGTAGGAAACGGGGTGGTTCCGCGGGTGGTTAGAGGAGATGGTGGTGGAGGCATCGGGTTTGGCGGGGGAGGCATGAGTTGGGATGGGTCTCCATACGCATCTCAGCACCCGTGTCCAGAATGAATAGTGCTGGCAACGTACCTGCGGTTCCCTTCTGTGGTTTCTTCCCTCGTGGCTGCGGTTCCAGCTCCTGGACGTCCTGGTCCTCGTCGCGCTGCTGAGCACTCACTTCGCGCCTCTTCTTCAATGATTTGGGTATTGACAGCAGAGGAAGTTCGTCTAAATTCTCGTCAACCACTGCGCTGCATGGCGAACTCGCAGACTCACCATCCTCGTCATCAGCTGCCTCGCGCTCGGACGATCTCTCCCTCTCCTCCCGGAGGTTCTGCACTGACTTCTTCTTCGCCACCTTCGTCGCCCGCTCGCCCTCGACGTCTTCGCGCAGTTTCCTCCGAGCGCGCGCACGATCACTCTCGACCCTCACGCGCTTCGCCCTGCGCTCCCTTTCCCTCTCCCAATCCCGCTCCCTTTCCCTGTCTCCTCTCCCCTGCCTCTCCTCCTCGCGCTTTCTCCTCTTCCCATCGAGCGTCACGCGCGATGATGACGCTTCGGGCTGGTCTTGTGTCTGCACCCAGCGGGTCGAAGTCAGTTGCATCCTGCGCGCGCTCACGCTTCGAATCGAGTCCGACTCACCTTCTGGACCTCTCCGCCAGTAGCAGCCGTAACAAACGACTCAATCTCGCGCGAGACAAAGCTGAAGGCGGACGCGAGGAGTCCTGGGGCGGGCGGGGCTTCGCGCGGTCTGCGGGCCATGGTCGACGAGGTGGGTGAACTGGAACAAGGTTGCCTGCAAACATACGTCAACAACGGGGTTGTGGCTGAGATTCCCACGGCGCGTGGACGCCGCGCACATGTAGCAGCACAGCTTTACAGTCACTGACAATCAGTGCCCCCAGGTTCCGGAATCCGAGCGACCACAGCGTACCTCCGTAGTCTTGTTTCGCGGGTCTGACTTCGAAGCCTTATGTTCTCTGGGCCTGTCTCACCTTGCAAACTTACTCAACCAACTCGCCGCAGCCGGACCGTTTCTATCCTACGTCCCTTGAGACACTGCTTGCATACCTCTTCCACCTTCGCCGACCACCGCCGCTGAATTCCGAGCCATGGCATCTTTGGAACAAGTCAAGCGTCAGCTACAGGAACAATTTGTAGCCCTCAGGGGCATCGGTTGGAGCGTACATGGCGTCACATTGAAGTCTCCGTGCGCCATCGAGAACGAGGACAGGATGGTGATCCAGGCGGCCAATATTCGAGAGCAGTCGTGGGTACTGCTGGCCGTCTGCGACGGTGAATCCTTGTCTCTACATAAACGCGCGAGAGCGATCACTGATTGCAGTCCTCCCTTGCAGGGCACTCGGGTTCCGCCACAGCCAACTACGTGGCGCAACGATTGCCCAAGTATCTCCGCAGCGCTCTGAAGGAGGTGATCAAGGACCAACTACGGGGCTGCGTTAGCCGCGAGAACTTGGTCGACAATGCCGACGTCATTTCGAACATGTTGCAGACCGAGATCAAGAATCTTGACGACGACATAGGACTCGCTGTTGCGAGGTTGTTCGATGATGCAGACGCACTCACGGACCAAGAGGCATTGCGGCTCATTGACAAGCATGAGGAGATCATAGAGCGAGCATTCCAGGGGACCAGCGTTGTGCTTGCGCTCATCAACGTAGACCACTATCTGATATGGGCTGCTGGACTGGGAACCTCGACCGTCGGTGAGTGATATGGAGGTATCTCGATTGAGGAGATATCTTGTGCTCACAACTAGCACCAGCCATATCCACAAGGAGCGATGAAGTGGGCGTACGACAGGCAGAGACGCTTTGTGAGCGGCACGCTTTGGACATCCGCGAAGAACGCGAGCGTGTTGCTGCCGCTCACCCGTCCGAAGAAGTCGTAGACGACCAGCTGCGCTTACTTGGGTTGTTGCCGCTCGTCAGTCGAGGTACGCTGTCTCAGACTTCCTCTGAGTCGACGCGCGGATGGTTCTGAGCTCGGAGTATTGCACAGCCATAGGGGATTTCCATCTCAAGTATGGCAACGCGTTCTTATACAGACTCTTCAGCTTGCTCCCACATACCGCACCCGACGGCACTCCACTCAGGAATCACTATCAGAGAGTCGACACGCCGCCGTATGTGAGTAACGAGGCATCTGTGCGCTTCATGGATTACGGCAGTCTGTGGGATAGATGGCCCATCCTCATGTTATATACCAACGGCGTGGATCAGCTCATCGATGGCTCCCAAGTGCACAATCCCGGCATTCATAGTAGCGCGGATCCTGCCTCCGTCATGTCATTCTTGCTAGGACTATCAGACAAGGTGAAGCCGGTGGTCGAGAGCATCCTTGGACACGGAGTAGAGAGGAAATGGAACGAGATTGGGGACAACCTCAACAGAGCCACAGAGATCCTTGGCAACCTGCTTGGGGGAACGAACGTTGCGCGACTGCAACTAGTCGTCAATCAGTCTCCTCAGGTCGACCGGAACCAAGGAGATCATAGGCTCGCACTGGATGATACAACGATCCTTCTGTGCGACCTGACACTGTTGCAGCAGGAATTGGAGCGTGTGCTTTCCTGAATGTCTGCAATAAGTAGGCTCTGTGTACCTGTATAGTTGTTATACCATTCTCTTGTTCACGATGGATCAAGCATAGGGTTCATCAACTTGCCTGACACAGCACACGAGAAAGGATGACATTGTGGCGACTGAGAGCATGTGCGGAACAGGAGTAGCAGCATCGGAGACATATAGATATTAGAGGCTAGAGCATATATATGACGAAGGGACAACATATAGAGGAAAGAAGCTGGAGGCCAGAGGCCGGAGGCGAACTCCGACAATAGGAACCTGGTGGCACTGTATCGGACACGTTACTATTAGAGGCAGATCATGATTGAACGAAAGTGACTCACAAATGGTTTGAGGCGAGTGGGTCTCCTTGCAGTCTCTCAAGTCTGCTTGGACCCAGAGTTGCTGGGACCGGCGCTGGGTGACTGGAGGTGACCATAACGGGACGTCGTATTGACACCAGTGTCCTGACGTGCTTGAGCAGCTTGGCGACGGGGCGAGCCCGACTCCGAACCGCTAGAGTCCACCATGTTCAGGTAGGACTGACCACCACGCGGCGAACTTTCAGCACTGCTGCCACCGCCCATGGATGGCAAGAAGGACTGAGCACCCTCCGGAAGACTCCGACGCCGGTTGCTCCCACTAGCACCTTGCCCAGTGTGCTGCCCGCTGTAACCTTGGGTGCCGCTGTACCCCTGGCTGCCTTGGAGGCTCGCCGTATTGTGGCTCCCGGGCTGCGTTGTATTGCTTTGTTTGGGGGCGTGTTGCCCGCCATAGCCTTGGGTGTCAGCGCTGTAGCCCTGGGTGCCTTGAACGGCGTGTTGCCCGCTGTAAGCCTGGATGCCTTGGATACTCGCTGTATCGCGGCTCCAGCGAGACCCGGGCGGCACTGTGCCTCCTTGACCACCAGCGTGCTGCCCGCTGTAGCCCTGGTTGAGACTCGCCGTGTCACGGCTCCAGCGGGAGCCAGGCTGCGCTGTACCTCCTTGACCGCCGGCACGGTGCTGCCCGCTGTAGCCTTGGGTGCCGCTGTATCCCTGGGTGCCTTGGAGACTCGCCGTATCGCGGCTCCAGCGGGACCCGGGATGTGCAGTACTTCCTTGAACGGCGAGCTGCCCACTGTGGCCTTGGGTACCGCTGTATCCAGACTGGGTGCCTTGGAGGCTCTCCGTATCGCGGCTCCAGCGGGAGCCAGGCTGCGCCGTACCTCCTTGGCCGGCCAGCTGCCCGCTGTGGCCTTGGGTACCGCTGTAGCCCTGAGTACCTTGGAGACTCGCCGTATCGCGGCTCCAGCGGGACCCAGGCGGAGCTCCTTGCGGGGCGTTCTGGCTGCCGGTGTGTGTATGGCTAGGATTGTCGGGAGTCTGAGGGTGCATGAAACCATCGTCGGTCCAGCCGCCCTGCTGAGGCAACGAGGGCGGGGGCCTCGTCGTGCGGCGACCTGCCGGACCGTAGGGATGGGTGGGATACGGGTTGCGGTCGGACATGATGTGGGCGGATTGGCGCGAAGTGGCTGGGGATGCGGGGACTGTAGGTACACAAGCAGCGTGTCTTGAGTGTGTCTGACGACCATGCTTTTATACTCACAAACAACGTGTACTATTCTCGTTTCGGCTGGAGGCCAGGTAGCCCAATCGAACCAGATGCATCAACGACTTGAAAGTCTGCATGCATCCCTGTTGGCGGAGACTGTTCTTCAAGCACAGATCTGGCAAGAGGGCATGGGTACATACAAACCTGGGAAGAGGGTGTGGGTAGGATGGAACATCCTAGGGTCTCACAAGCCCGAGAAGGGAGTAGCCTTGCGCAGTTCCCAGTCGTTAGCATAGGATACAGGCTTGAACGAGTGGGTACGTACATGTTTCACAAGACCGCTCGAACCCATCCTCGGGAGCTCTTCTCGTGTTTGTGGTGCAGGGATATGCGCTAGCACTACTCTTCCCCGTGCAGCCTCGTCAGCGAAGCCGTAAGCCCAGTGTGCGAGAAGCACCTCCGGACCACAACGAACCCCAGGCTAGCCCGGAGGGCCAACGTCGACCATCGCGGAAGAAATCGCATCTCAGGTACCTGCGACATTCGACATCTGATAGCGCGCCGTCTTGCTTCGACCGTACGCGTGTACTCGTACTGTGCTTAATCAATACAGCAGAATACGAGAGCCATATCGATCTGGATTGACTCACCAGTAAGTGGGCATATTTCTGCGCCGGCAGTGCTGGAAGTTTGCGAGCGCTGGAAGTTGAACAAGTCTACTGTCTATTAGCGATCCCTCTGTGGTCATTGTGTCGCGTGTCCGGGTGTCCGCAGGTGCCGGAAGCTTCGCGAAAGATCACTGACAGGGCAAGCCCCAATGGTCAACCGCCGCCCGGGCAGGTAATGGTGGCCTTCCAGGATACACGAGGTGGACTGTGAGTCGATGCCTTCTCTTGCGGCTGTGCCCACAAGATTCGCCAAGTCCGGCCATTTGGTCTTCAGAGGGAGTGAGTCCTTACACACTGGCAGCCGGTAAGTATGTGGGAAGTGAGCAAGCTCAGTCATCATCAGCAACATGGCAGGGATTGTCGCCATACTTACCGGCGTGACTCTCCGCTCGCGATCGACCATGAGGGAGATGAGACCCTTTCCCGCAGGGATCACAGCCAAACCCTGTTGGGTCGATGCCAGACTCCACTCCTTCTCGCGAAGACGGAATCGAGTCCACACACGAGCGGCCAAGGCACCTGCGACCCGAATATCCTAGAAGCACGATCGGGTAGTGCTACCATGCTGTGATGCCAAAGGCCCCGGCGCATACGGTGACAACAAAAAACAAAACATACCTTTGAGGGCAAGGCTGTCCACCCGAGAGCATGCAGCGTTGGTAAGTCTGCACAGGCGCGGGTCTGAGTCGAACAACGACGCCTATTTCGTCGGTCCCATGTGAAGGTCGTCGTCCATGCGGGACAGCGAGGGATTCCGGGGTCCTCTAGAGCTACGAGGTTATCGCCGACGAAGAGAGCGATGGTCATCGCGGACAAACCTGAGACTGAGTTTGCCCAGCCACTGCCGGTCCCCGGAACGGCGTTCCGAAGCCTGACCTCGAGCAACTCTCCTGCGCTCGATGCTCCGACTCCAAAGCTTCTAGCTCAGGTTGCAAGGATGTGTTTATGGTTGTAGAGAGCTAAGCATAGCAGTCAGTAACCTTGTCGACATGCAAGCTTCATTTGCGTACTCCCAAACGTTGAAGAAACTTGACTTGCACTAGCTGGCAGCACGACTCGATCCCACTCGATCGTATACTGAACGCCACAGGGCGCACGGCACGCGTACGCAGCACACGAGCACGGCATCCAAACCCCAAGCAGCCTGCAAGTTCCTGCTTCGGTCGAACGCACTTTCATGCGCGGCAGATCCGACAATAGTACTCCTTTTGTAATCCAAAGCGAGCAGCACGATATACGGACGACGGACATAGAGTCGCGGAGATATGGGATGAGAGAACTCAGGAGCTCAAGAAAGCGCTATCGTATGTATGTAGGGACAGGAACGGCTCTGCCCGCAAAACAAGCGGGCACACCGCGCGCGAAGCTCGAGCGACGACGACGGAAACAAACTAGACACAAGGAGGACACAATATGGATGCGAGACACTATAGAAAACAAGGAGAACGAGAACCAGGGGACATAGAACAGAAAAGCAGATCGATAAGATGGGAGAATCCGAGGGTGGGAAACCGTATATGTGTGCATGCGGACGACGGGGACGGGGACGGGAGAGAGCGGCGGACGGGCAAAGGGAAGCGGAGGTAACGCAGGAAGGACCCAAACCAAGGAGGCGAGCGAAACGTACGGGGGACGGAGCAAGGGAATCATGCAACGACACATCCACCACAGCATCCGCCCGCGCCGTCGTCCGCAGTGTTCCCTGCACCGTATACACCAGGTGCGCTGGGCGCGTTGGGCTGCACGCCAGGGCGACCGGTCTGCTGCTCCTGTAAGCAGGCGAACGGGGTCAGCGTGTCGATCTCCCTCAAGACCCAAGACGCACGGACCTTGTTGTACTTCCGGATCTCACGGACGAGCTGGCTGAACGCCTCATCGACGTTGATGCGCTGCTTGGCCGACGTCTCGATGAACTTGCAGCCGAAGTGCTTTGCAAGATCACGGCCCTCTGCAGTGGTAGCGAGCGCCTACGTAAGCGAGAGAGGCACATGGCGCGGCAAAGAGTTTGGGAGTTTGGGGGGAGGGACGCAAGACGCGAGACGCACCGTTCATTCCCACCTGCCGCTCGTACTCCAAGTCGCTCTTGTTGGCCACGACGATGACTGGGAACGAGTCCTGGTCCTTCACGCGGAGGATCTGCTGATGGAAAGTGCTTATTTCCTCGAAGGAGTTGCGCGAGGTGATGGAGTAGACCAGGAGGAAGCCCTCGCCCGTGCGCATGTACTGCTCGCGCATAGCACTGGCAGGAAGGTGAGCAAGGGAGGAAGAGTAGGCGCATATATGGACGTACCCGTATTCCTCTTGACCAGCAGTGTCCAGGACGTCAAGGAGCGCAACCTCGTCGTCAATGACGCATTGTTTCCGGTATGAATCTGTATTGAGACAGTCAGCACGTCGCGAAGGAAATGGTATCAAGGAGCGGGGTGCGCCGCATCTCGCATGCGGGCGTGTGCAGGGCGGACGACAGGGATGATCGGCGGAAAGTGAGCTCACCCTCGATGGTAGGATCATACTCGTCGACGAAGTGGCTTTGAATGAACTGAATAGTGAGCGCAGACTTGCCGACACCTGGAAATGACAGCGTTATGGCAGGGCCGCGGGAGGGGACGCGTGCGACGTACCACCACCGCCGACAACGACGAGCTTGTACTCCCTGAGGAACTGTGACTGGGCGGGGGTGAGCGGGGGCAGGGCGGGGGATAGGCGCGACGTACCCTGGACATGGCTGGTGAGCAAGAAAGCGGGCGTAGGGGGGTATGGGGGGCGGGAATATAAGGGGAGGAGGTGATCCGTCGAAGCAGGACGAGGACCAGACGCGCAGGCGCCCTCCAGGGAACATACCGCGCTCCCTAGACGCCCTGCAAATAACCCAAAACACGCCTCCTGATCCCCGACTCCGAGTCTCGGGTCTTCCAGCTTCCTGCCATCGTGTGCAATCGCTCCCCAATCCTTGCGCTGTGCACATGTTCAGCGACGTCTGTGCTCGACAGCCAGCCCAGTCTGTGCCGCCGCGACGACGAACCATCCGACCGCTGTTCATGATGCCAACTGATCCTCGACATATGTGCCACCCTTCCTCCCCCGAGCCTCTTTCTTCCCCGCCCTGTCGCACACGCTCCTCGGATGCTATCCTCACCGCAACGTGCACCCCACACAGATGCCGCGAATGGTACCCCGACAGCTTCTTCTGTCGTTCCAGGACAGCTACACCCTGTATCCAGTTGACGAGGATAGCACCGGGCTGTACACCGCTCATCTGCAACATCACTATCACCAGCCATCTGACGTACGCTCCGAGTCCCCAGATCTCAGACGTGTTACGGCACGCCATACAGTTCTGTTTCTTCGGATCGCGGCGTCCCGCTCCATGATCCTCCTTCTCTGATTGACCCTCTCGGAGTCGTTGGTTCGTGCGTGAAGATGGCACACTCCTGTGCGGCCATGACGCACCTTCTTCCTGTCGCCCTTGCGACGACTCGGAGTTGCATCATATACTTACTCACTTCAGCTCGGGACCGTGGCTTTTGCACGATCAGGTCCAGGGCGCCGCTCGTCGTGCAGATTGTCGCCCGGAAATGGCCTAGCTCTCTTCGTTTATGACGTCTCGGGGCCGTCCCAACCGGTGAGTTACACCCGCCCTGTGTCCGCGCCGCCCCCTCGGTAATTAAAGTTGACAGACTACCATCCTTCAGCTTGGCACTGCAGCATATGGTTCACGACGCTGGCTCAGCAGTACCGGCGCCGCACTCCGTACTAACTTGCCAAACCCGTCGCAGCCATGGATCCCAATGCTTAGGCCAGAGCTGTCGCCGACAACCCCGTAGGAATCGGACACGGTGCAAGTCCAATGCAGAAAGGTGCCTAGCAGCGACGACGGCCCGGAGAAGGAAACTTACTGGAAGGTCCCTAGATCCTGACTACCATCGCCTTCTTGACGCAGCTGAACTTTGACCCCAGATGCCGTTATGCGCACGGTCCCACCCAGGATCATATTTACACTCTCTCGGGATCATTCTCGCGCTCTCAGGATGTCGTCAGTGGCTTCTCAAACAACTGCGATCTCTGACAGCGCTGCGACTCCCAGATTGATTCCCACAGGTGCTTTGGGACCTGAGTGATCCTCGACTACTACTTACGCCTCCAGCCCGGGACCTTCAAGCCTGCTGCCTGCGCAAGTACAGTACCTCGATTCACAAGTCAGCCGTCAATGCGTGTACTGCATCCGAGATTTGCGGACAGGTGAGTCGCCCACCTCCTGTAGGGGGACCTTGATGAGTCCTGTACCTGACCACACACCCCGCTCCAGCTCTGTCCTACGGAGCGTCAAACTTCTGGCATCCCATGCCAGTAAGTATCAATCTCACATTGTACAGCCCTGCTCCCTGGTATAACATCCAGCGTGTTCTCGACGAATGCCATTCATGGCGAGCTCTGCTACTCCAATTCAACATCCGACTACTTAGTACTGCATCGCTTCCCGTTACAACTAGAACCTGTCAGATATTTCGGCGGTTCAATTGCAAGTCGCGGCATTCGATGCTCGGTTGTTCTGGTTCTCTCTCTCGCGTTGGTGTCGGTGCGGTCAGTCGGCCATGGAAGGCTGTCGCTCTTGAAGTAAGTATCGGGAATATGGACAGCACATAATCACCTTCTTCCCAATCAGTACTCGTCAGACTTGGAACTTGAGCTTGAGCGTGCGGGATGTGGAATGGCGCACCCGGCCCTCCAAAGCTCACATGTCGGGATCGCACTCGAGATATCCGAGCGACCGACTTTTATGGCGGTACGTCTGCATATGCACCGTTGCCCCACTCATCACTACTCAGTACACTGTCACTTCCGCAAGCCCCCAGCTTCATAACGTGCTGCCAGCATCACCCTCGATGATGCCCCGACTCCTCTCGCCTGAGAGCGTGACCGCAACCGCCATCCTCCAGCACTCCAACTGTCCCACCGTCTCGCACTTACTGCGCCCGTCATCTGCATGATCCTGCGCCCGCGACACGCAATCTCACCCCAGCACTCGGACAGAGGCCCGTAGGCCTAGAAATACATAGTATTAAATAGTAACGAGCGTGCAGCAGTTTTGACAGTCCGGTCGATCGACTACAGGTCGGATGTAGCCCACAACAAGTCTTTGCGCGGCGCGCCCCTCCCACGTCCATAACGCACACTAGTCCAGCTATCACATTACAGACCGAAAGGGGGGAGAAGAAGGAGAGGGCGGGCTGCCCGGCTGGCCATGCAGGGACCGTTGCCCCGAGAGCTAGAGTCCATGGGGGAGCTCGCATGAGCACAAAGAGACCGGGAAGGTGCGTACGTGAGAGTCCAAGATGCTTGACCGTACATTGTACATTGTACATTGTCTGTGGATGGCTGGGTCCGCGGGTCGTGATCGTGGTCAAACGCCACCAATCTTCGTCTCGCGCGGCAGCGCGGTGTCGGTAGACAGTGGCGGAGTGTGGACGGGAGGGGCGGCGTGCTGCTGCTGCTACGCGCTCGGGGTGATCGTGAGCCGTCAAAGGATCGTCAGGGGGTGTCGCAGAGGCTCATGCTCATGCTCAAGCTCAAAGGTAGCCATACGCGCCCGGAGTCGTGCTGCCCGAGCGGCTCGGCGTCGGCGGGAGACGACGCGAAGACGTCGGGGTGCGAGCGATAGGTGTGCGCGCAGAGACCGCGCTCAGGCTCGCCTCCCTACGGGGCGTCCTGGCCGTCATCGGAGTGCCGACCGTGAGCGTGTCGCCGAACATCGGCGTGCGCGGGAAGGCCGCCGTAGCGTTCAGGTCGAGGGACTTGGACCGGCGGCGCTCGGCCTTGACCGTCGCAGCGGTCGTCGGTGTAGGCGCACCGCGACGGACACGCTCGGCCCACTCGTTGCTCGCGTACGCCGCCTTCTCTGGGGCATATCCCGCAGGCCGGGCGGACCGCAGAGAGGGGAGAGGCGAAGGCGCGAGCGAGTTCTGGCTCATCTGCGGGCGGGCGGAGAGCGGCATAGGGTTGGGGCGGGGCTTCGGCGGGAGCGGCTTGGGTGGTGGCGCGGGGGCGTTCATCTCCTCCACCTCGGGAGAGCGCGAGAGATACATGGAGAGGAGGGAGTCGCTGGCGGACGTGTGGCGGGAGCCACCCTCGGAGCCTGCATTCTTAGCCGGCGCAGGTGCTGCTGACTTCCTCGGAGGCTCAGGCGTCTTCAGGCTGATGGTCGTGTACTGCGCCTCAGCGGGGGAAGGGTCCGCGGAAAGAGTAGGCTGCCGGACAACAGGAGAACGCGTGTCACGACGAGGAGCAGGAAGGCTCGGAGAGGCACCGGGAAGACGAGGCGACGAAGGCAGAGTGTTCTTCCTAAACGCAGGCTCGGGAACCGTGATCATGGCATTCAGCTCAGCGGCCGGCGTGATGGGACGAGCAACGGGGTTGAATTGAGGCTCCTTGTTGCGCTTCACAGAGATGGAGCGACTGACACGATTGATGCCGCGAGCCACCGTCGCGCCGACAGCCTTGGAGGCGTTGCGCGGAGGAGGGCTCCATTCGTTCTTGCTTTCGCGCTTGGCAACGAATGCCTTCTCCGGGTTCTTCGGTGTGCTGGGAGACGGTGTGAACCCCATGGGCGACTTGATACCCGCGAAGAAGCTCTCCATGTCGGCCTCCTTTGTCTTCTTGCTATCAACGCTGGTACCGCCCACAGACAAGTTGCCCTCGAGGAACGGACGGAGGATGCGCAGAGTGTTGACCAGGATGAGCGCGTTCGCCGTTCCTGGACACACTGGTCAGAATATGCGAGCACCAACTTTCGGATACCGGACTTACCGAGCAACGAAGCAGTTGCGCTAGCGAAGACGTTTGCCTGGAAAGGCACGTTGATCCCTGACGACTCAGTGAGGCTCACAATGATCTCTGGAAGCAGCAAGATGTTGTAGGCTATCGAAGAGTAGCGCATTAGATGGGCAATCATACTTCATTATGTCGCCGGTGTACTCACCAAAAGGATACCTAGGGCAAACGCACTTAGCATACATGTCTCATGATATTGCTGCACTTTCGCTACTCACCACAGCATGCTCCGTGCGACAGCAGCAATGAAGCGCTGGTATTCCACAGTGGTTACGCTGGACATGCTCCACCTGTGGCTTCGGTTGAAGTTGAACTTGATGCCGCCCTTGATCGTCAAAGATCCGCGCAAGATGAGGAACACGAGCGTGTAGAAGATGACGGAGAAGACAGAACCCAAGAGAAGCTGAGTCCAGAAAGTATGAGCTATGGCGCACTACAGTATAATGACGATCAACGCACCGGAAGAAGGTGCAACACTGTGCTCAGAATAGGGTGGTTGAGCGAGAGTCCGCACGAAAGCCCGTTGAACCCGTATACAGGGCCGAAGGGCGAATTGCGGATCCATGTGGGCGTGGCGGCCATGAGGATGGCGAAGAGCCAACCGAATATAGTTGTGGCCGCACAGACCCAGCCAGGAACCTTGTTGCGAAGCACAAGGGTGTTGAAGGTATGGATCGCAATCGTACCGGTGAAGTACGCCCCTCCCGTATCCCCAATCTGAGAGAGAATTCCTACGGTGCAAGCTCAGTATGCTCCCCTTGCGAGAGGGTCGTAATGTGCCATACCTTGTGTGTTGCAGAGAATTCCTGCACACATTCCGAAGCGATTCAGCCACAAACGCATCCCGCCCGACGAGGGAGCAGGCACGCACCTTCTGTCACGACTTTCTCCCCCGCCCACTCCGCATTGATCATCATAGAAATGCTACTCAACGCATTGCCAAGCATCAACGACGCGATGTACGCTCCGAGTTGCGTGTGGAAGAACGCGCGCGAATGGTGCTGGTTCGCGCTTGACCGGCGCTTCACAAGGGCCACGAGAGGATCCCATGAGTACCGCACGAAGACGGCGAGGATGGCAAGCAAGGAGATGGTAGCAAACAACACAATCGCCTATAACCAACGCGGCACGGTCAGACGTGAATCGGCCTAGAGGAACTGCGAGTAACTCACGATGAGGGAGGAGGCCTGACCACTTTGGTACACCAGCGTTTGCGGAAGCGAAGACATTATTGTTCGTCAAGCTCTTGAGCGGTCACGTAGCAAGAAAAAGAAGGTGCGCAGGACAGAAGGAAGAAGTAAAGAAGAGAACACAAAGGGCTCAAAGCAGTGAACTGTCCCGGACAGACTGGCCAAAATTGCTGAGAACCGCAAAAGAGGTCGTCCTGCGCCTGGTGGTCGAAACGAAAAGGTCTGACCGAAGCAGACGGGGCGCGGTCCAGAGAAAAGAACGAAAGAGAGGGAAAAGAAAGAACGGAGAGAAAGCAAACGCGAGCAACAAGTCAGAGAGCCTTGTCTTCAGTCCATCCCGCCGTAGCGTGGCAGTGTCGCGACACCGTTTGATCATGATGTTTGATGGGCCTGCTGCTCGTTGCCGTCGACTGGGCGTGTCTCACCATCGTCCCATCCGGCGATGATGATGTTCTTCCGATTTAAGCAGCGTGCACGGCGCGCGCTGTTGGAAGGGGCTTGAGGCGCATCCCACCGACACCACCGCGTCTGGCCGCGCGCGACCGTCTCATGGCCAATCACATCCGTGAATTCCGGAGTCCTACCATACAGACGATACATACAGCGGCAACCATCCAATCAACGTTTCTGGAAGAACTTCGCAATGCCTTCATCTGCTGGTTTCTTCTTCCGTTTCTTACCGGTCGCCGACGAGGGGGGCTTATCCACAGGTCGAATGACGCGTTTCGGTGCGTCGCCGTCTCCCGCCGCGGCGAGCTCTTGGGCAAAGTGGAAGTCAGCATGCTCGAGTCGCAGAGCGGCCAAGGCATCATCCCTGATCCCGTCGTCACCCGCCCTGCCCACGCCGTAAGTAAGATCCCCGCCATCCGCATCACCTGCTGCATCTGATCCAGAAAGCGCTGCCAACGGCGCATCCTGTAGCCAAATTCGCTTGTGGCACTTGTCGCAAATAAATGAATATCGCTGGTCCCGAGCTGGTGGCTTCGATGAATTTGAAGGCGTGTGGTCCCCTTCAGCTATTGCGGCATTGCCGGCAGGGCGGTCTTCGTCGCTTCGCTTGCGCGCTTTCGCTCCATTCTCAGGCCTGGCATTGGAAGTCGAAGGTGAGCGAGACCGCTTGGAAGGTGACTTGACTGTGGAGCTCGCCGGTGCAGAAGGTTGTTGATCATCGGATGCGCTGCGCGTAGTGAGAAAACCCTCGATAGTCCGCTGCCCGACCTCCATCACGCCAATTCCCGAGAACGACAACTGGACATTGGTGACCTTGAAGGGTGTCGAGCCACCAGTGCCCACGAGCTCTTTCCAGAGTTTGTCGCCGAAAGAGGCGATGATATCCACGGTGACGTTCTTAGTGAACGGAAATGGCATTTGTTTCGACCTGAACACGTCGTACCCTTCAGGAAAGCGTCAGTACTGGACAGAGATGGACGAGATAACCCCCGCGGTTGTGCTCCAGATCCGACCCGGGGTTAACACGACTACGCGGGTAACCAAGAAGCGTGTTGTGATAGAGGACAGAGAACCTTCGCAGCCAACTCACCTTGCCGTATATGCAACACGACAGTCTTGGGCCAGAGTGCTGGATTGTTGTCCCGCGCCTCGTTGAGCCGCAGCGCGAGTTCTGCCGCCAAACAACGTATCCAGTGGTAACCTTCGGTAGCCTTCGTGATTGGGTGCGGTAGGTTCTTCGATGCCAGCATGCTCTTGTTGACCACGGACTTCTCCTTGACTACCAAGAGAAGTGGTCAATACATACACCTGGTTGCCGTAAATGTGAACTTGAAGCAACACGGACCTTCCGTGCGATCGATCCCGCTGTTGTTGCGTGGAGGATGAGTGAGTGATGGGTGAACGGGCCATGAGGACGACTCACCGGAGGATCTCATACACCCATATGGACTCTTCCCCAAACTTGCGCTGCATTTCATCTGTTCACGATGGCAGGTTGAATACCGCGTTCAGCGCAGACACGACAGACTAACCGAGGCTTATCGTCCTGCAACCAAGCGCTCAGAAAGGTGCTACCGTCAACCTCCATGAGAATGACATACAGGAGGTCGCCAACCGTGGACACATCATACTCTTCCGCGAGAGCCTTCCCAAGCTTTCCGCCCAAGAACCTGATCTGTGCGACCTGGTCAGCGGCCGACCGTAAGGCTGCTGCCACGCGTGAGACACGCACCTTCTGGAAAGGCATAGGCCTCAGGTAGTTAGGGATAGCGGCGTTCCGCAAGACGGTCTGTCGCATGTCGAGATGTTGACGTCCAGATTACTCCACATGAAAGAACGCGCGCACCTGATTCATCGGCTTCTTGTACGACGCGGTCAACTATCAAGAACGTTCAGGCCTCTGCCTCCGGTGTGTTGTCGAAGACAACTGACCTTGGCGAGAAACTTGTTCCTGGCAAGACCCTACACGACGAGATATGTTACCGAACGTGGCAAAGGATAACACGGGTACCCTACTCACTGCTGACGTAGTGTAGCCAAGTTTCGCTCTGATGTCCTCCCGGATCTTCATCATGAGCTCCGCCGCGATGGACAACGCGACGTCGTGCCAGGTTGTCTGCTCGTCATCCTCCTCCACGACGTGATCCCCCTCTTCTTCGTGGTCCGACGTGCCCGGCTCGTCCCCAGTCGACGCAGACTGAGGGTCGCCGCCTCCCTTGTCCGCAGGTTGCTCCTTGGCCGGGTGGACGGGTACGATGGTGCCTCGGCCCTCCCAAGATATAGGAGGCGGCGGGGGTAGAGGACTGTCGAGTCCATTTGGAGCGTCTGGGGGTACAGCGGCAAGGTACGGATACCTCTTCAGGATCTCCTCCCGCACCGGCCTCGTGAAGTCAATGAATGCCTCATCAATGGACGCCTTCTCTAGCACAAACGTCTCAGAGCCGCTCCAAATTGAAAACCCAAGACCCATAAGAGCGCAAAACGCACTCACCGACTTCCCCCGTAGGCAGCCCCTCCTTGAACATCTGTATGATCTTCATGCTCTCCCTCCGGTAATGGTCCAGCGACACCTTATGCGTGCGCGTATCCGGGTTCTCCCAGTACCCCGGCTCGGCCTCGCCCTCCTTGTACGTCGCGACGTGCACGACGACGAGGTCCGGGCACCGCTTCTTCGCCTCGCGCAGCTTGTCCATCCGCGAGATCCCGAACTTGCGCGCGGGGTAGTTCACCGCGATGAGCGAGTCCCACTGCAGGACCACCAGCGGCAGCGCCGGGTCGATCCCGAGGCGCACTTGCTCGCATGCGGCGTAGAACGCGTCGCTGTCGCAGAGCGCGACGACGCGCAGCGGGTCGCGCACGCCGAGGTTGTTGGACACGAGGTGCCGGTAGGTAATTGTCGGGTTGAGGTCGTCGAAGTCGTTCACTGTGGCTCGGCCTTTGCCTTTCCAATACGACTTTGAGACGGGTTTCGAAGTACTGGGGCCTTCGGAGCCCGACATATCGAGAAGATGGCGGCACGAGAGCGACGCTGCGGTTTGTAGGGTCGTGGTATGTAGGTCGTGGTGGGTGGCTGGATGAGAAGAGCGCGCGTCACCGACGCGTTTGCCACTATCTTGCCACGGTCACGCGTTTCGCGACTGTCTCGCGCCAACGCGTCATCAGCTTGTTGGGAACGTTGCAGTAGCAGTTCCCTCTCTGCCTCCTCGCAAGACCTGGCCAGCTTCACCCAGCTACCCTGACGCCTGCTTTGTACTGTCGCAAGGGCACACAAGATAGGTATATTACAGCTTATTTGTTCATCTGACCTGGTGCTAATCATACAACAAACAGTCCGATCCGCTGCTTCCTTCCTGTTCGAAACTCCAGATGCTCGATAGGCTACGGGCGATCGTGCTCAAGCAGCCTCAAGCAACCTTCGGCTTGGCGCTGACACTTGCGATGTCAATGGAGAGTATATCCTGGGATTATACGATTCAGCTCTTCATCATGAGCCTGCGGAGACGAGTTCTCCTTCCTTACCTTGCCACCCTTGATCTCCGATGCGGACGGCATGAGTCCAAGCCTAAGCAGCTCGGATGCCTTGGAGACGATGGGGTCCTTCTGCATGCTGTTGCATCGCACGACACCGTGTCAGCTAATACTTCGTACTTCCGAACTTAGCAACGCACCTTGCAACCGCGACGATGGAGCCCTTCTTAGCGTAGTATGCAACGAACTGCAGAGACTGAGTTCAGCTACGTGAAGCGGTTTACAACGTCAACAAATGCTTGCCTTCAGTTCGTCGGGGTTACCGTCGATGATAACGTCGTCGAACCCTGCGCCTACTCCACAGTAGCGGAGTTGTTGGCCCTCTGTAGGTACGTCAACTTAGCATGCTGGCCGCGCAACCTATCGTACTAGAACTTACGTGCACTCCAGAATACAGGGATCTTGACGAAAGGCTGACCCTTTCCTTCGGCAATGGTCTTTCCGACAGCACGACCGTGATTCCCTGCAACCTATGGATGTTGTGAGTGGAACAAGCATGAGCCAAAGTAGAAGCGGCACACTCACGTTCCAGTGCTCGATCCTCCTAGACTCACCCGTACCGGGCTGAGGATACATCGCGATATCACCTGTGCGAGGGGAACGGTGAGTCCAATCGAAAGAAGCGGATATGCTGAGGGCACGGACCAATGGCATAGACGTTCTCGAGACCCTTGACCTTCAGGTATTCATCCACCTGCACGGCGCCGGTCTTGTCAACAACCTGCTCGAATCCCTTGCTGCTTTTCAGGTATTCTGTCGCCGGCGCGACCCCAACGCCCATGACAACAACATCTGCTTGAAGCGTTGTGCTCTGGCCACTGCCGGAAGTAACGACCACAGCGCTGGCGACGGACGGATCGGACTCGGAAGGAACGATCTTCTCGACCTTCGATTCCATGTGGAAGTTGACTCCCTTCGACTCATGGAACTATCAACTTATGTGAGCGGTCCGTTGGCATTGCAGCGTCGAGTACGACCCACCTTCTTCAGCCCCGCACCGACTTCTTTGCCGAGGACCATCTCGAATGGGAACTCCTCCTGGCCGACAACGTCAATAGACGCAAGCTTGCGGCTCGTAACAGCGACGACAAGCTCCATGCTGATGAAAGAGGATCCAATGACGACGAGTTTCTTGCCCTCCTTGACAGCTACCCGGGACGCTACTCAGCGAGAACGTTATTTTCCGTATGGGCACTCACGTACCTGCGTCAATCTTCTTCGCATCGTCAACGCCACGCAGGGTGAAGACGTTGGATAGGTCCTTTCCTGGGATCGGAAGTCTGCGGGGCACACCACCCGTTGCCAAGACAAGGGTCTCGTATGGTACGCGTTCCTGCGTTGCACCGATAATGACTTCCTTCGCTCCGACGTCCACTCCGGAGACCTCTGCTCCCTCGCGGAAGTCTACACCGTACTTGGAACGAAGCTCCGCCGTAGGTCGCCACTCCAGTTTGGACGCATCCGTGATCAGGGCCTTGCTCAATTTCGTCCTGTACAGGACCACAATGTCACCACTCTCCATTCGCAGGCGGAGCACTGGGCTTACCTGTCAATCGGAGCGTGGGGCTCTTTCGAAACCACTGTAATAGGGCCGTTGTATCCATGCTGTCACAGCATGTCAGTCAAGCCCCGGATAGACAAGTCTGGCGAGACGCACCTCACGCAGGCTTTCGATGCACATGAATGCACCACTACCGCCTCCCACGATGACGACGCCCTTGCCTTGACCAACAGGAACGTTCGAGCCAGTTGCGAGCAGCTTCGGCTGGCGAGATTTGTTCTTGCTCAAAGTCGCGCTGGGATCAGCGGTCACCTGGATCTTTCCGTTGACAACCTCCGCCTTGAAGCTGTGGAGGGCAGTAGGAGCAGGTGCGTCCTCTGACGAACATGATTCGATAAGCTCAGCTAACGCATATGCAGGACGAACGTACCGATGTCACCAGTGCAGACATTGAAGCAAGCTGCGTGAGCACGGTGTAGTCAGCATGGGATGCGGCTTGGTCACGCCTGCGCGGCAGCACTGGGCACGCGCATATATTTGTTGCAGCGTACAAGAGAGTTCTCACTCACCTCCGTGCCAGGGACTATTGAATCGAATGTTAGCTCCGGCGCACGCGAGAAAGTGAGCTTGACGCGTACCAGACTACACGGCCGTCCGCAGTCAAGACACCCTTCGCCAGCGGGGCGCCGTAGTGGGTGCAGAACGCGCTTGTCGCGTGAATCTTGTCTCCAAGGCGAGAAAGGAGGACCTTGCCCTCCCCTTCGAAGTCTACCTGCTTCCTGTAGAGGCGGTCAGCGATCATGCCAGGCGATGCGTTGCATTTCGACCGGTGAGCCTGGAGCCCTTGCTACCGCATTGGCTTTCTCGTTGACGAGTGCAATTGCCAGCGTAGACCATGCATAGCAAGCAGATGGTGAAGAGTCCGATGGCACTCACATCTCGCCATCCTTCAACTCGGACTCATCGAGTACGGCAATCGTCTTGTGGGACATTGTGCGGTTGAGCAGGCAGCGTCTTGGGAGGCTCGATGGTGGTGGTCGATGAGAAAGATAGCACTTGCTGATAAGTCTCAGGTGGGCGATTCTGTGAGAGAGCAGACTGGGCATGGGTCCCGAGAGCAGCCTCTCCAGCCCGCCTTTCAGGCATCGCGAGACGAGCGCGAGACCTGCTGGGAATGACGTCGTGGCTCTCGCGACTGCGTGCCGATCCCCTGCCAGCCAATCAGATGCTGAGAATTACCTCCGCCCCCGGGCGCCTGCATATGTAAGTACTGTCGTTCACGTTCACGTTCGCTGCTGTATCTCTGCCACTACTTACCAGGACGGCGAGTTGGGCTATGCGGACTCGACAGCGGCCAGTGTGAGTCCTCAACCTTAAGACAGTCAGTGATAGCTGCCGCTCACGGTAGTACGTAGATGTTCTGAATCTCGGCCGTAAGCAACATCTCATTTGTGTCTAGTGGACTTGGGGATCGTTCTCTGCGCACGAGTTCCACTTGACGTACGCAGATATACTCACATGGCACCAACATGCACAGTACCAGCAAGGAAGGCCCGCCACCCCAATTCATCAACTCATCTCCCTCCACGCGTCCATCATGGCTACCACATTGCATCTCGTTGACGTTTCAAGCTTCAAGGGAGATGCAGTCAGTAGTACACGCAAACAGGACTTGGTGTCAACTTGGTAATAATCATGCGTGCACTTGCAAAACAATGCCTGTGCCCGATCCGCCCTGCCACAGTCACAGCCATATCATGCTCTGAGGTTAGTAGTCTGATCGTATATGGAAGCCCTTGTAGTACTTTGACATTCCGAGTCCTCCAGCCCGTCCCTGGCCGGGGGGCGATAGCGGCGCAGACCACCCAGGGCGCCGCCGGAACGTTGCCTTCACCGATGCTCGTGGGATGATCTCGAGCTTCCCGCCTCATGACTGGGTGACTTTCGGGAAAGGAGATACCGTCTACTTTAATACTTCACCACTGCTTGCCCCCTTGTGGAACCTTGCATTGCTACCAGCGGTGAGTAGCGTGCCGTCCTCTATGTAACCACGATATTCTTCACATGAACTTTTAGACCATCGTGCAGCAATCCGAGGCGCACTTCTACACCGATTGATGTCTGGCGCGTCATTGGGTATAGCGTCACTTGAGCGCTAGCGCTCGAGATTGATGGACTAGCTTGAGCCTCTCCCTGACACGGAAAAGACGTGATGCGCATGCATGGCAACCTTCTTCGAAGACACACTTCCATACCCAGCGGTGAACAGCGGTGAACGCGCCCTGATAGTACCTTGAAATCCCTTCGATACATAAAGCCAATGAGCTCGGCGCCATGGTCCCCGCAACGTCTTGCGGTCTGGCCTCTCCATTACCTCCTGGCTCCTGCTCGTCCTGAGGATGCTGCTCGTCCCTCGCCTGCTCGTGGCTATCACGCTCGGCCTCTCTGTTGCGGCCTCTTCCCCGCAGCTCTCGCCACGCGTCCGTCATGAGTCTCGCGGCGCCATCCCAGATGGCTGGACGCCCGTCCGTCGCGCAAGTGGGGACATGGTCATCCCGCTCAAGGTCGGCCTTGCTCAGCCGAACATCGCGTCCATCGAGGAATACCTCATGGACGTCTCGCACCCGGAGTCTCCCAACTACGGCAACCACTGGTCTCCTGCCAAGGTCGCGCAGACTTTCCGCCCGAGCGCGGAGTCGGTAGAGACCGTGCGCGCATGGCTTATCAACAACGGTGTCGAGCTGCACCGCGTGAAGCTGAGCAAGAGCGGCAGCTGGGTCACTGCAGACGTCACTGTCGCTGAGGCGGAGGGGCTGCTTGGAACGGAGTACTTCGTCTACGAGCACCAGAACGGGCACAAGCACGTCGCGTGCGATAAGGCGTACCACCTCCCTGAGCACGTCTCCAAGCATGTGGACTTGGTCACGCCGACCCTGCACTTCGATGTAACGGTCAAACGCGGCGCGCCCATGGAGAAGCGCGACGGGAAGATTCACAGCGTCGGCGCCCCCGGATTCGGCCCCGTCTCGCCCAAGACGACCGGTACTATCAAGGTTGGTCTTTGTGCTCGAGCCTGGCGGGTGTTTGGTTGCTGAATTCTTGTGCGCAGAACATCTTTGATGAACTCGACCACTGCGACGAGCAGATTACGCCCAATTGCTTGCGCGCTCTCTACGGCTTCCTGTACGACCCTCTCGCGGCTAAGAAGAACTCAATCGGCATTGGTGAGTCTGGGTCTGGTCATCGAGCGCGTTTTAGGGACTTATTCTGTAATGTAGTCGAGTATACCCCGCAGGCTTACGTTCCATCTGACCTCGACCTGTTCTTCACGAACTTCTCGAAGTCGCAGATCGGTCAGCGCCCGGTGATGGCGAGCATCGACGGTGGTATGTCTTGAGCTTTTGGCTTCCGCGACGACATGTGCTGACGACTTCTTGGCGGCAGGTACTATTAATGTTTCCGGCAGCGGTTTTGGCTACAACGGAGAGTCCAACCTCGATCTCCAGTACGCCATGGCACTTGTCGGCCACAAGCAGAATGTCACACTGTACCAGGTCGGTGATGAGGTTCAGGGTACGTACATCCAAGTCTATCATGGCGCGTAGTGCTGAACCTGACTGTAGGAGCATCCTTCAACAACTTCCTCGACGCTGTTGACGGGTCTTATTGTACGTATGAGGGTGGCGACGACCCCTCGGAAGACGGCATCTACCCCGATCCCTACGGTGGTTACCAGGGTGGGCTTCAAGTTTCTATACATAACCTCAATGTCATTTGCTTACTAGAATATCGCAGGAGCGGAGGATTGTGGTACCTACTCGCCCGCCCACGTCATTTCAACCTCCTACTCCTATGACGAGTACGAGCTGACGCCTGCCTACATGGAACGCCAGTGCGCCGAGTATGCCAAGCTCGGCCTCATGGGCACGACGGTGCTCTACTCTTCCGGCGACTACGGTGTTGCCGCGTACAGCAACAACTGCCTCAACCCGGACGGGTCCGTCACCCCCGATGGCAAGATCTTCGCGCCCACCTTCCCCAGCACCTGCCCATATGTTACCAGCGTCGGTGCGACGCAGGTGAACCCGGGGGCGAAGGTGACCGATCCGGAGAGCGCGTGCGCGCAGGTCATCTACTCCGGCGGAGGCTTCTCGAACGTGTTCAAGATGCCGGACTACCAGAAGAGCGCCGTCGAGAGCTACTTGACGAAGTTCCCTCCCCCGTACTCGACCGACATATACAATGCCACGGGCTCTCGCGCGTACCCCGACCTGTCTGCCAATGGGTATGTTCCACCTGCGCTCAGGTTCTCGAGAGTACTTAGTATTGACCGCTCGTACAGTGCAAACTATGCCGTCGCTATCCAGGGCGAGTACTACAACGTATACGGAACGTCCGCATCGTCTCCCGTCACGGCTGCCATCCTCTCCGCCGTCAACGACGCCCGCCTTGCTCTCGGAAAGAAGCCCATCGGGTTCATCAACCCAACAGTATGATGCGCCCATAATTGCACTACTGGCGGAGCGGGGATACTAACGATGCCATGTAGATCTACTCAAGCACGTTCCAGAAGGCCTTCAACGACATCACGAACGGGACGAACCCCGGCTGCGGCACGGAAGGGTTCTCTGCGCAGCCTGGCTGGGATCCCGTCACTGGCGTTGGCACTCCTAACTTCCCCAAGCTTCTTGCGCTCTGGCTGCTCACGCCGTGAGGGGCTTCCTGCGTAGGGTATGAGCCTCTTGTTGGGACGAGACATTGACCGCATGACGTCCGGACTACTTACCCTTGCTGCATGATTCTCTCATTGTACTTGACACTCGTTCTCGCTTGTACGTACGCTCGCTTCATGTATCGCTCATTGACTGGATATCCTACATCTCCCAAGTAGAGTGTTTCTAAGTGTATGGGATGCATAACTAGTCCGTGTGTGTCTGGCGACGGGCCCGGGGCCCCGCGGCAACCCAGGGCGCTCCGGTCCGCGATGTTCGTCACCTTCGTCATGCGACTCTCTCTGCCAAAGTCACCGTGCACGGTTCCCGCCACGGTGACAACCTCAGGATGCTCGCTCTTAACCCCTCTCTCAGCCTACTCGTACTAGCCTCATTCCTGTTAATGACAGACACCACTCATGCAGTCCAACTGAGCACCGCACGCATCCTCATCTACTCTGCCACGCGCGACTTCCGCCACGACTCCATTCCCACCGCCGTGGATGCCCTCGTGCAGCGTGGACAGTCTCATCAAATCGCTTTCGACCACACGGAGGACCAGACGTGGTTCACGGACGATACGCTCGCGCAGTACGATGCCGTGCTCTTCTTGAGCAACACCGGGGAAGGTGCGTTATTCGACTTAGCGACCGGTGCGGGGAGGCCAGCGGCGTTTTGACTCTAAGCTTGGGGAGGAAGTGCTCGACGATGCCGGGAAGGCGGCGTTCAGGCGGTACCTGGATCTGGGCGGGAACTTTGTCGGGATACACTCTGCCTCGGACGCGCTGCGCAATACGACTTGGTTCATACATGAAGTTGGTGAGTCCGCGTCATCGGACGACCGCTTGTCGTCCAACTCGAATGCACCCATTCATCCTTCGATGTCATTCGCGCATTGCGTAGGGGCTGCGTTCGACTACCACCCCGAGATTACGAATGCCGTGAGTCCAGTCATAACCGCAGACTTTCATGAAATGAGCCGACGGCTACCTTTAGACTATCGATATCGTTGGCCCGTCGCATCCAAGCACGGCGGGCTTGCCGAATCCATGGCCAGTGCAAGATGAGATGCGAGTTCGTTCAGGTTGCGAACACGGTCCGTTCGGCTGAGTGGGTGCTAGGTACAACTTCAAGTCCGACCCCAGAAGCATAGGTGCGGTGGTCGTACTGTCTGCGAACGAGTCTAGCTATACAGGTAAGCCCTGCATCCAACAAAACCGGAGGTGCCTACTTAAAGCCGTACAAGACCCTGGGCCTCGCAAGTTTGATCAAGGCACACCTCATCCGACCGGTATGCGTCCTCCGTCGCCCTTGTTGAGTCCAGCTCATGACCGCGCGCGTTTCAGCTTGGTATCAGGAACACGGCGCCGGAGTCGACTCCAACGGCACTGCCGGACGTAGCTTCTACACCAGCCTGGGCCATCTGAACGAGACATGGCAGGTTAGTCGCACACTTCTGACGTGTTCAAAGTTGTCGCGCTGACAAAGAACCCTTTAGGACTCGACTTTCCTGGGCCACGTATTCGGAGGTATCCAATGGACACTGCAGTCTAACACGACCCGCGCGTTCAACTCCAGCGCGACGGTCGGCAACAGCACGAGTCTGTCGGGCTCCTCCGCATCGACAACCAGCTCTTCGCCCAGGTAACGCCGCACGATGAGACTGTTTCTCATCCTACACACTGATGGCTCTCTCTTCGTCACAGTGCAACCGCGTCTTCTCCCTCAAGTGCGAACTCTCCCTGGCTGAGTCCCAAGGGGATCTATGCCTTGGGTGCTATCGTAGCATTTTCTTTCTTGTTGGCCTTGTAGTTGGCCATGGACTAACACCTTACCCATGTGGACACTCGAGTCTGGATGTACTCTATAATCTGGTTCTCCCGCTTCGTGGTCGTGAACGACGCAAAAATGGGCGTCTACTGCAGCCCTGCTTCGGACCGACAACTTATACCCTTTCACCCTCAGTCAGCTCTCCCGACGACACCTTACCGATCGCGCGCCTTGAATGCACCGGGTCGCTGTGAACACTGAATACGCTCTGTTGTTCTACGTAGCGGCGCGAGCTTAGAGGACCTCGTCCTGCGACGTTGGATTGATTCGAGGAGGAGGAGAGCTTGGTGAGTACCACCAGATCTGTAGAGTACCTTGAGCATTGACAAGTAAGCGCTTTGGTTCGCACTTTGCTGTGTGCTGCTGCAGTGTGCATCATGCCTTGCCATCAGTTTGCGCCTTTGGATAACAGTTTCTGAGCAGTCAGCCACCATGAGAGGGCCATCCCGGACAGCGCGCTCAGGCTCTACACCATGGACTGTCTTCCGCTACAGGACTAGAGGCTGGCTTGCGAGCCCATGTTAGGCCGCTGAGTCCCAGTGAGAATCGACATAGAAACTTTCGATAACCCCGGGTAGCCAGGGATAACCGCGAGGAACCGTATGTAACCAGACAGGAGAAGTGCAAAATGTGTTCTTCAATTTTCAAAATGAACGTCAATCCTTTTGAAGTTCGCCAATCTGTCGCGATGAATTCTGCGCTCATGGGCGCTTCTACCGTCAAACGCAGTTCTTCGACCTGCCTCGAGCCGCATGCAATCCGCTTTTGGCGTGCACAGTCGAGGTGCTCATGCTATTCTCTCTCGCATGCCAGCGCACGCCACCTCCTGCACGCTGCACGTCTCCCTCTCCCTCTCCCGCTGTCCTCTCTCTCCCTCTCCGCTCTCTCTCCCTCTCCGCTCTCTCTCTCTCCCGCGCTCTCTCTCTCTCCCGCGCTCTCCCGTGCTCTCGCTCTCTGCCGCGCCACGCCGCCCTCGCGCCCTTGTCCACATTCTCGCGCTGGGTCCTCTGGCTCTTGCGCTTTCCTGTCGGCCTCCGCGCAATCCCGCAGCGCTCCATGGACCCGGAACAAAACCCCAAATACACGCACCGATGCAACTGCAAGCAGAAGTGCGGCGGCGTTAGCAAGCCAGTCACCGCAAGCGTGTACCACAAGCACCGCCAGTTTCGCGAAATGGATGCCGGCGTCGCGTCCGCGCCGCGCGAGCCTGCGCGCACCGCACCTGTGGCTGGCGGGAGCAGCGGGACGTCGTCTCAGGTCCGCATTCCCCCAGTGCCTGTCGCACCGGGCCGGGCGTCGGCAGCTCCTGTGCGCAGCCCACCGGGGAGCCCACCCACAAGCCCGAGTGCGCCCAAGCGATCCCGCTACACCTTGGTGAGTTCAGTCACGCACCTCTACGATAATATGTTAATTGTTCTTCTCTTCGTTCGCAGGTCCCGCCGCCATCTTCTCCTCGTCCTCTGTCACCGCCGCGACCGCCTCTGTCACCGCCGCGACCGCCTCTGTCACCGCCTCGTCCGCCTCTGTCACCACCTCGACCGCCTCCATCGCCACCACGTCCGCCTCTGTCACCACCTCGACCGCCTCCATCGCCACCTCGACCGCCTCCATCGCCACCACGACCGCCTCTGTCACCACCTCGTCCGCCTCCGTCACCACCACGACCACCTCCGTCACCACCTCGTCCGCCTCCGCCACCACTGCCACCTCCGCCACCTCCGCCTCCGCCTCCACCGCCAAATCTGACCCCGGAGCAGGCTCGCGCACAAGAGGAGGCCCGCCGCGCTGAGCGTCTCGCGCAGGAGGAGCTGCGACGAGCTGCACGTCGAGTCAGGGCGGCGTTGTACCGGCATGAGGTGCCCGATCTGCCACTGGATGACAATCCCGAGTGGGACGCACTGAACAGGCGGGTGTACCGCGCATTCCGCGGCTGCCCGATGTCCAGCTGGGCCAGGATTTCGTTGAGGAGATCCAGGAGGCCACTCTCGAACGCTCAGGCATGTCGAGTGAGGCGATCTTCCGCATGCGTAATCCGCCTGCGCGTCCCCCATCTGAGCTCGAGCGGCTGGAGCTCATGGCAGTGGAGATGTACTTCGCACGTGGCTCAGCATCTGAGGATAACTATGAGGACAACCGCAGGGCTTTCATGAGGGCGCACCCTGAGGAGGAGGTGCTGTCCTACGAGGGAGTGAAGCGCCTCCTGGCGAGGGTAACAGGGATCGAGCCTATCCATCACGACATGTGTCCCAACAGCTGTCTTGCATACACGGGACCCTTCGACCAGCTTGGACGCTGCCCCATCTGCCCTGAGAGGGAGCTCCGCTATGATCCTATTCAGTTAGCCAAGGGCAAGCGTGTTGCTCGTCGCACGTTCTCCACCTTCCCTGTGGGCCCGCAACTTCAGGTATTGCGGAGCTCCCCTGACACTGCCCGGCTCATGCGCCATCGCCGTGAGGTCACTCGGCGTGTGCTAGAGCATCCAGAGGCTATCACCGAGATCAATGATTTGTTCCAGGGCTGTCTCTACCTCGACGAGGTGGACGTGACGAAGAACATCACTGATGATGACATGGTCCTGATGCTCTCCATTGATGGTGCTCAGCTCTACGCTTCGAAGGGCTCAGACTGCTGGTTTCTCATCTGGGTTGTCTTCGAGTTGCCCCGACTGCCGGTACAAGAAGCGGTTTGTACTACCTGCTGGCGTTGTTGGGGGCCCCAACAAGCCCAAGCTCATGGACTCCTTCCTCTTCCCCACATTCTATCACATCTCTGCGATTCAACGTGAAGGACTCATGGTTTGGGATGCACTCGAGAGGCATGTCATGCGTCAGAATCTTTATGTGGTGTTTGGGACTGCAGATACTCCTGGCCTGGTACCTCTCAGCGGTGGCGTCGGTCATCAGGGCTTCCTTGGGTGTCGGACAGGATGCAAGCAAGAAGGGCGCAGCAAACCTGGTGGCTCGACGTATTACCCTGCCGCGTTGAAACCCCACAGCTACACCAGTCGGCGTGGTGGTGGCAATGATGTCGACTACCGAGTCGCTCCCGAGGATGTGGCTACGAGGCGTGCACGATACCGGGAGGCCATCGCACGCATCCGAGCCGTGCACAATGAAGCGGATTACCTGGAGGAGCGATGCCTGACGGGCTTTGGCAAGCCATCTATCTTCCTGGGCCTGCTCGAAGGCAAGTTCATGCCGCTTCCAACCTGTCTTCCTCTTGATCCCATGCACCTGCTCGCTTTTAATATTCCGGAGCACTACATCTCCCTCCTGCGGGCAACAATCGTATGTGACAAGAATGACAACAAGGACACCTGGACTTGGGCTTGCTTCCGCGAACCTGAAGCATGGACAGACCATGGCCTTCTCGTCGAGCGATACGGCCGCTATCTCCCTGGTTCATTTGGGCACACACCTCGGAACATTGCACTCAAGCTCACCAGCGGTTACAAGGCTGAGGAGTGGATGACGTACACATGGACAATCCTTCCTACTCTCTTGCGCCATGTCCTTCCCAAGAAGTTCTTCATCAATTTCTGCCGACTCGTTGCTGGTGTGCGCGTTGCATTGCAGCGTTCTGTCAAGGTGACACAGCTCGCCCCTGCTCATGATCACCTCGTTGCGTTTGTCGAGGAGTTTGAGGCCTATTTCTACCAGCGTCGCTTGGACCGTCTCCACTTCATCCGTCCGTGCATCCACCTCCTGGTCCATCTGGTCCCCGAGATCTATGATGTTGGCTCTGGGGCAACACACTGCCAATGGTGTATGGAGAACTTCATCGGGAACGTGACTGGGGAGTGTCATCAGCATGTGCTTCCATATGCAGTTGTCACTCAGCGCTGTGTCCGTCGTGTCCAGGTGCGTATGCTAGTTGCTCTACACCATGTGAGATTATTCATGCAATATATTCAAATAGGAGATTGCCATCCTGGCAATGTACCCTGTCCTTGTGCGACAGGTTGGGGATCCACCCTCCTCCGTGGACCTGGGGAATGGTTACACACTAATGCGCGCTCGAGAGCGGTCTGCACATGCAGTGCAGTTGCGATCTGAGCATAATGCCATTCACGCTTTCTTCCACACACAGAACGTCCGACACATTGATCCTGCTTGGGTACCCTGGTTCAAGAAATGGGCTCGTCTCCGGATCCCCACAGGCCAGATTGCAAGGACAGCATGGAAGGAGTGCGAGTGGGAGGCTGCTGGCAGAGTACCTCGTCGCGCACGGATGGTCCGGGTATGTCCTTTGGGTGATTGCACGCATGCGCATATCTGATTGATATCATGCTGCAGCTCGCAAACGATACCTATGCCGAAATCCAGTATTTCTTCCAGATGAACATCGATGGGCGTGAACTCGGCCTTGTGATGCTTGCCCCGTTCTCCGCACGGGATGCTGCGCTGTACCAGTCCACATTCGGTGTCTTGATGGCATGCATGGCGCAACCAGATGCACGCCTCGTTGTCAACGCCACGGACATTGCCTCCGTGGTTGCCATGTTCCCGTCGATCCTCACTGCCGAAGAAGAACGACGCGCAGACGCTGCCGATCTGCGGAAGCAGCGATTCTATGTGGGCGAAAAGGTTGGAATGGAGATCAGTATACTGCAGGGATACATGGAACCTGATAACGAGGAGGAGGAGGACGAGGACACAAATTGATTTCATTATGATGTACAATGGGTTACATGACATGCGCGACAAGAGGACATAGTAATACACAATCGGACAACTTGCTAGGGAGAACTGCAGACAGAGGACAGCGGTATTAATCTGGGCAGTCCAATTGAGTGTGACTGACACGGGGATAGGTGCGTGCGGAAGGACGTACTGCACTTGCGTTTCTTCAAAGCTGCGCTGCCATCCACCACAGGGGATGCGCAAGCGATGTCACGCCCTTCTCCAGCGCTCAAAGGACGCAACTTCTCCATTGCATGGGCCAGCGCAACGTCGACGCGAGGGCCCAGCTTGGCTGCGACGCGATCGGCCAGTGCATCGAGGAATGGGTCGCCAAGGACCTTGTCGGAGAGGGGCCCAAGCAGAGCCTCGCCGAGGAGCCCGGCCAGACGGTGGTGATCAACTGCGGATGGCGACGGAAGTCGGAGAACTGGCACTTTGTCTGACTGATGCATCGGCGTCGGGGACTGGGGCCCAGAGGGAGGCAACGAGGAGGGGCGAGAGGGAATGATCTGACCTGGGGAGACCCAGTCCGATCCGTACTCGTCAACCGGCGCCGGCGAGCTGCGGGGGGCAGGTGATGGTGGCGACGTCAATTGGGTCGCGGCGCTGGGAGAGGGCGAGATAACTGGTGGCACAGGTCGTGCCGGGTTTGCAGAAGCAAGCGGGAGGGACGAGGCGGCGGGGTTTGCGAGACAAGGATAGGTGGCCTGCAGAGCGGCGGCCGGCGTGGAGAGGAATGGGCGCGCGTCCCTCGGGATGATTGCATCAACCGCCTCGAACGCAGTCGCAAGCTCGTGGCGGATCATGATAAAGTCGGTCTCCCTGTCGTCTTGAAGTTCAGGCCGACCACCTAGTCCCCAGGCTACACGGAGGGCAACTTGTGCGAGATGGAAGGACCGCTGCGCGAGCTGGGCGCATACAGGAGCGGCCAGCGTTGCAGCAAACTCGGGGGTTCCTTCGAAGTCGCTTGCCCAGGAGAAAAGCGCAGGTCCCTCGCGCGCAAGGAACCTGCGGAGATGAGAGGGATGCAGGGGGGAGACCGGTGAGCAGGACTTACTGTGATACGCTCTCTTGCTGCGACTGTTCGCTGACCTCCTCCATTTTCCTCTGCAGACGCTCCGTGGTGTGTCGTAGCTTGCAGCGCCCGCAGCAGTCTTCCCTGTCTCGCGAGTCGTCCTGAGGTTGAGGAGGTCGAGTTGTGTGACGCGCAGTGGCAGAAGCACATCGAGAGACTTGCGCGTACGCCGTGCACGACGCGCCTGTGAATGCCCACGGCCACGTGACAGCGACGCGACGACCGCCGTGTCGCCTACCTTGTCGCGTTACCCTCTTGCTCCCACAACACGACCCATCCTCCGAGCCTACACATCCTCTTCGAACCTTCGCAGCTCTCTGCCTGCTATGTCAGCACGCGAGTCCGACGAAAACGCCTACCCGACGGGTCAGCCAACCGCCCTCAAAGATCCAGCAACGTTGCTCTCACAGATGGCGACGATCTCTACCCCGGGCGCAACATCGATCTCAGCTTCGACGATGAATGCGGACTACACCGGTCTGCAGGGACCCCTCCCGACGCCGCCCGTCTCTCCGATGGCTTATCAACAACAGCAGTGGCCTGCCAGGCACACCGGACTGACCCAGGTGAGTTGTTGTCGGGCTTTTAGGATCACGTACCTATCCACATTGGCCATGTAGATGTTCCCAGGAATGGCCACGGCCTCCATGAGCGGTATGCAGCAGCAACAACCGGAGAATACTCAGTTTATTAACCAGGTGTGTCCGCCTACCCCGTGTTCCGCGCACTGACATTGCTCAACGATCCCGCTAGTTGTTTGCGCCGGTCAGCTCTGGTCAACAGGCCGATATCGAGCGTCTGCTACGTGAGAATGCGATACTACGTGCGCAGATCAAGTACGTATGGTGTGGCTATGGCGCATATACCCAGCTGACACGCTCACAGCATGGGCATGCCCCCACTCTCCATGCCCCTCGAGGCCGTCGCTATGTCAACTCCGAGCATCGCCCATGAGGCAACACCCCCGACCGAACACGTTCACCCCGAGCAGCAGAGTGCCTCTCTGGCGCACTTTGCTGGGACCCAGAGCACGTATGAGCGTCTCAAAGCATTTAACCTGCCGATGAATCCAGATGGCACGTTCAAGATCGTCACATACGAGTACAAGGGACATGAGCATGTGAGTCCCTGACTGGGAACATGTCACCATGCTGACCTACCTCCGTAGCATCCTTACTGGTTTCCCGACGCGTGGAAAAACCGCCGAGACAAGGTCGTCAAGGCAGGTCAGACGCAGCGCAAGGGTCACACTGCCCTCGAGGATGGTGAGACGGTCGAGACGTTCTTGACTAACCCAGATGGGTCCCCGGTCGATTCGACACGCGCAAAAGAGATACGGTCTTACGCATATAGCATCTGGCGCGACCACGCGCGTGACCATGGCGTCGCCGCCCTACCGAAGACCTGGAAGTCCGCGTCAACGCAATTCAAGCTCGAGTTCACACGTCTGATCCTAGGCAAGGCCCCAGAACTCGGGTTCTGCCACGGCGGCTGGCACAGCGCTGCCCTTGCTCAGGGCTGCTTCTCACAGTGGCGATCCAACTTCCTCGCCAGTGTGGACCCGCGCACCGTGAGCGACGCTCTCCTCGTCGAGGAGATCTTGCGTGCGAAGGCCAAACGCGACAAGCAGTTAGACAAGCGCCGCATCAAGAGGAGCATCCAGAAGGCGGCGTCACTAGGTATGGTCTCCGACCCAAGGCCGCACTCGCTGACTGCATGCATCTGTGTAGATGCCGCAACTTACACGATCAAGGCGGACGCCGACGATGACGAGGACCCCCCGGGATCCTCCAAACGCAACATGGATGAAGAATTTGACCCAGCCGGTGGCCCTGCGAAGCGTGCGCGCACGATGTCCGACATTCTCGCTCACGACACCACCACACTCGATGTTTCTCTCACGCCCGTTCCAACCCGCGAGGACTTTGACTTTGAGTACCTTCCCCTGCCCGACAGTGCTCCTGTGCCCATCGGTGACACTGTGGCTTCTGGACTTGCAGGCCCCTCGGTCGACAACACGAAGCTCGTCAGCGACACACCCTTGGGCAATGCATGATCTCAGCGACTGTCGACCGCCTCTGCCAACACCACAGTCTCTGGTACCACAGCGCCCCTGGACGCCCCTTTGGATTCAAGCACGACGACTGAATCCCCTGGGTCAACCAGTCTGCAGGACATCCCGATCTCCATTGGCAACGCAATTGACTTGGACGCCATTTGCGACTCTAGCCACCCTGCGCGCGTGCCCCTGGCGACACCACTGGCAGCTGCTACTGCTACGCACTTGGCAACCTCGGCTGGTACTGGCGACCTTGGCGATTTGGCTGGCGCTGGCGACTTGGACTTGGACACTCCAGCTCACCATGCTCCGACGGTGGCTTCTCCTGCCCCCTTGGATACCCCGCACAGTGCCGAGGATGCCGAGGGCCGACCCAAGGAACTGGCAGCAGGAACTCTGGGCGACATGGTCTGCGCAGATGGAGCGACGACGCAGCCCGCACGCACTCGCGTCGCAAATCCATTGTGAGTGCTTCACACGCCTGCCGAGCCCATGCTGACATTGCGATCATACTCACAGCACCGCAATACTGTCCGACCAGCCGAGGATATTGCTGCCGCCCGCGCGGATCGCCCCCGTTCCACCGCCCAAGGTCAAGAAGCCAAAGACACCCAAGGCATCCGAGGCATGGCCGCCAGTGCGAAAGGAAGACAGCGCGCAAAAGTGAGCTGGTCCGGCGGGCCAGAGCAATTATTGACATACACTTTATCTAGGGAGGTGTGTGCTGTGTTGTGGCACAAGGAAACCGGCGGCACACGCGAGGACTTCAACAAGTTCTACGCCGAACTCAAATCCGACGGTGCGCGCAAGGTGTGCGCAACATGTATTGCAATCCTATTCTACTGACATGTGCTACAGAAATGGAAGAACGAACGCGAGCCTCCTGCAGGAGGCCCGTTGCATGGACAGACCCACAAGCGAGGCACCAAGACCATCAAGAGCAACAGTGAGCAGGCGGTCGAGCAGGCGTCGAGGCGGTCGAGCAGGCGGGCCAGCAGGTGGGCGAGCGTACAAGCGAGTGAGCGGGCGAGCGTACGAGCGAATGCGCGAGCGAGCGGGCTGGCAGGCGAGCGGGCGTCGAGCAGGCGGGCATACAAGCGAGCGGGCGAACGCCCAGACGGTTGCGCGAGCGAGCGGGAGGGCGGGAGGGCGGGTGGGCATACGAGCGGGCGGGCGGGCGCAGGCGGTCACGCGAGCGGGCGGGCGGGCGAGCGGGCGGGCAGCAGACCCGTGTGTATTGTTAGTCGCGTGTATACATATGGTTATCGAGGGATACCGTTGGCTACGCCGGATATCCCTAAACATCTGAGGTTCCCCAGGGTTACTCGTAAAAAAGCGGGACTGTGCCGATCGCGCATAGTCTCGAGTAACCACGGGTAACCTGGGGTATTTCCGCGGGGTTACCCCAAGGTTACCCAAGGTTACCCAGAGTTTCTATGTCGGTTCTCACTGGGGCTGAGTCCCTGGCTCTTCACACACATTGAGTTCAGAGTTCAAGGGCGACAAACTATCACTACGTGTGAGTGTTCTGTCCGTCGCATTCGCGTTAGTGGGCTCAGCTGCTCGTCATTATGGGGCACACTAACAGCGCGACAACACAATCAATTTTCAAGCATCGAAGTACAGTCGGGATCGACGACGCTCCATGCGGTCGGCCCTCCTTGGGCCAGCCGCTATACCGTGGAAGCTTGTACGTACTGTCGCATCCTGAGATTTAGTCCGAGTCAGCGATCTACGCCAGAAGCGCACCATGAGGCGCGATAATATGGTGAAAGTGAGTCATCATCCTAATCATTCTGAAGAGAAGTTACCGTTCTCGCAGACACCGCCTGAACGCCACTTACCGGCACGAGGGCTGCATGAGAAGAATTTCAGACCGGGGGTACTGAAAGTGCAACAAGCAGTTTCCGGGGACCCCCCTCCCCCCCTCCCCCGTGGGAACATACCATATATAGTATGTTTTCCGCATGTTTTCAGACAAACATAATCTGAAATCAGACAGCAGACCGTCACAGACACTGAGAAGGCTCATTTGATGCTTTGCGGAGGGGAAGTCATACAGCAGCATTTCCCTCTCCATCTGCCAAGCCCCAACGGTGTCCGGGACATATCGACCTCAGTTTGTGGTTCGAGCGCGCAATACCCAATATAGCAACTAGACGCCCAAAACCATCGAGAGGGAAGGTCATACAACGTCTATAGTAGTGCCCAATCTTTAATGTTCATTCTCGAACCTTTGTGAGTGGTTCCAATCATGAAATCATGTTTGTAGAGACCACTGACACATTTTATAAGCCTCCGCAAGGCTTGCACAAATGGACTGCCAAAAGTGCAGTAAGGACCCCCGGACCCCCCTCCCCCCCTCCTCCCACGGTCTCGGCTTCTCCCGGCGCAACCCTCGTGCTTACCGGCACGCGTCGGGTGGTACGCTATAATCGGGATGGATCGAAGAGCGTTTCCTTGAGAGTCGATTATGATGTAAAGCCTCCATGCGAATGTGGATGGTCGCCCTCAAGCCTGATCGCCCATCCCTCACCATACCATGACTGACGCGGAGGCATCCGCAGAGAGTCCATTCGCTGCTGTTGAGCAGATCGCACGTACTCCCGACCAGGAGACCACACCTCGATCGATACAAGCCTCTGACTCGTCAGAACGCGGCCGCGAAGACGCGGAGGCTAGGACGACGCCTCTCCCCAAAATACAACTGTTCATTCTGCTATACCTCCAGCTCGCAGAACCAATCACCTCGACGGTCATATATCCGTTCGTCAATCAGCTCGTCAGGCAAACTGGGGTCACTGGAGGAGACGAACGAAAGACGGGGTACTTCGCCGGGCTCATCGTACGTGCATGCCGTGCATCAATGTTGCATCGCTCGAGCTTAATAACTGATACCCTTGCTATGTCAGGAATCCTCCTTCTACGCCGTAGAAGCCGTGTGCGTGCTCCAATGGGGGCGTGCATCAGACCGCATCGGGCGGAAGCCAGTTATGCTAGGTGGTCTCCTTGGCCTCACTCTGTCGATGATCGGGTTCGGCCTGGGGAGGCAGTATTGGACACTCATCCTTGCCCGCTGCGCTGAAGGCGCACTGAACGGCAACATCGGCGTGACGAAGAGCATGATGGCTGAGATCACGGACTCTACAAACCGCGCGAGGGGCTTCGCTTTCTTGCCCATGATCTGGTACCTTGGTTCTACCCTTGGGTGAGCGATTGGACTGTATTACCCGTGATGTGCTCTGGTACTAACTAAACGCTACTCACCTTCCCAGCCCTATTGTCGGTGGCGTTTTCGCTCGGCCAGCTGACCGCTGGCCGGCTTTCCGGAGCTATTCCTTCTGGCGCACGTACCCATACTTTCTGCCGTGTATGGTGGCGGCATGCTATACGATCAGTGCGTTCACGTTAGCCCTCCTGGGGTTGAAAGAAGTGAGTCACCGCATAACTCGTAACACCTGAACTGACGAATGTTCGCAGACTCTACAGCGAGCTCGCAATGGCCATGCTTCAACACACGTTGTGGAAGAGAAACCTGTCGCAACGAGTGCCGTCCGGAGCGAAGTAAACCCTGGAATGGTCGAGGAGGCAGCTTGCGCCGCCCAATCTCCTTTTAAGGATGACATCGTCGCCAGCATTAACCCCGCTGTCGACCCCGCTCCCGAGAAGTCTGTTGGCCTCCGCTCTATCCTGATACCGCGCGTTCTCTGGCCTATCGCCAATTACGGCTTTCTGGCGCTCACCGACCAATCCTTCGTCGTCCTGGTGCCGCTCATGTACTCGACTAGCATTGCGCTCGGCGGTCTTGGCATGAGCTCGTTCACCATCGGAGTCATCCAAGGTGTCGCTGGATTTATCGGCGGGCTCATTCAAGTCGTCACATTTCCTTGGATGCATAGCAAGCTCGGCTCGAAGTTGCTGTACACACTATCCTTCGCGATGTACCTCGCCACTCTAGCTCTCTTCCCTCTCATCAGCCTGGTTACGAAGCGCACCGGAAGCGTCGGCGTGGAGACTTGGGTCCTGATTGTCCTGCAGTTTGCAGCCTACTCCGCAACTGGCATGACTTGGGGTCAGTACCTCTCGAGCTGATGCCGAATATCGCCGCTCATCTGCCATGTTGTAGGATGCATATACATTTACATTAGCGATGGCGCACTCAACCAGAAAGCCCTCGGAATGACGAACGGTCTGGCTCAAACAACCGCCTCAATTGCTCGTGCCGTGGCACCGGCTGCTTCTTCCTCCTTGTTTTCTGTATCGCTCGAGAACCGGTTGGCCGGGGGCACCATGGTGTATTGGATCCTCTGCGCAGTCGTGCTGGCTGGTCTCGTTGCAACGCGGTGCCTTCCGAACCGCCTAGTGACACATCTAAACTGTGGGTAGACATGAATCCGACGAGACATAATTATGCTTACTCGGTGACTCCCAGAACGCCGCACGCCTGTGCAAGAAGCAGCGCCGCCTTTGCCAACCACGGGTCTGCTATAATTACATTTAAATGGGAGAGCGTGTACATGACATTGCTCCACCTCACATTCACTACTCGTACTCGTCAGCGACAACGCCTGAGATCGCAATCCAAGCGCACTTACGGCTGGTCAGCCGCGCAGGCAGGCTATGTCCATGAGGCCAGGCTGCCGGTGAGCAATTAAGAAGTATGTTTCATGTGAGACTGAACCCACTACATAGCTCTCGATAGAAGGATCGCGCATCCGGGTCCAACACATACGGATCGATGGTTAGAACTAGGATCTTGAACAAGAATCCACCGTTGAGAAGAACAGTTTCGGGGTCCATGGCCTGCGACTCATCCCAGACAGTCGTCTTGCCCGGTATGGAGTACCCTATGCCGCTACTCGTCAGACAAGCATCCGGCCAGGGGACGAAGAAATGTACCCTCTGAGATCTCCTTGAATATGACGCGAGAGTTTGGAACGGGGGCCATCTAAGCTATAAGTCTGTCAGTGCATAGTTCACAGAGGTGCGTACTTGTATACCACGCTGGTCTCTTGCGCTGGTCTTGGATGTTTCAGAACGGCGCTTCCGGGTACTGGATGACCGACTGTCATCGAAATGAACAATTGGTCGCGGCCAGTCAGATCAGAGCTTGAGCAGACTGGACATTTGCACCCAGGCACATCTTCCGCAAGCCGACGCACGCTGATACTTGCCTGCGACTTGGCGAGTACCAAATGTACTGCGCGAAACTGACAGGGTGACAAGTGCCATGGATAACTCGTGTTCGATTGATGCCTAGGTTGCGAGAAATGCTACAAATGTTGTTGATCCAATACACCACGCACCGCAGTACTTCCTCCCGCCCTTCTCACGCATTTCATCTCCTTCCTCTTCGTCCTTGCTAAACCTGCCCATGTGGTCGATGCTCCAAAGCACGTCATAGCATCAGAGCCTGAATCCAGACGCAGCCAACGCCTGCACGAACGGCCCCGTGACGCCCGCATCCGTCGCAGCGACCCACTGCTTCACCCTCGGCTCGCGCTTCGCGAGCCCCGACAGCTCCTGCCCGACATACGATCGGAGGTCCTTGATATGTGCGACAGGGTCCACGGGCGCCGCCTCGGCAGCCGCGAGCCGCGAGTACGCCGCCTGGTACCCAGCCGTCTGCTCCTCGTAGTCGATCTGCGTCAGCCCGGCGTCGGGGTCGAGCTCCTCCTTCTTCGTGAGCTGTTGTTCTGTCTGGAACAGCTTGGCAAGCGCTTGGAAGGTCGGTGGCCTGTCACGGAGGAAAAACGAGTGAGTGCAAGTCGAGAAGCAGCGCGTTACGGACTCACCATGCTTGCGTCAGCGCCTGGTTCTGCAGCATCAGCGAGCTCTGGGTGAGCAGCCGGGTGATGCCCACGATGACGACCTTCCTCTCCTTCGGCGGGGACTTGGGCACCTGGGGGATGACGAAGTTCGCCAGCAGCTGCGACCAGAGTCTAGCGGAGTACCACGATATCAGTCAGCCGCCGCAACCAGCGCCGGGAAAGAAGATGGACGTACTGCGGCTGGATCCCTTCAACCTCGCCCACGATGTAGTCGGGCGTCAGACCCTCCGGGTTGATGGCAAGGCAGAAGGCGAGGAAGTAGACAAAGTGGTAGACATATTTGTCCGTCTTGCTCGTCTGCATCCGCGTCAGCAGCGTCACGATCAGCCCGCGGAAGTACTGCTGCAGCGCCGCACTGTGTAATTCCTTCATCAGCATATGAAGACTGGACATGCGATGAACGACACGTACGCAGGCACATATTGGACGACCGCCTGGAGAAGCTCGAAGCCCCATCCGTCGTTGATCTTCGACGGGATCAGGCGCTGCTGGATGACACCCAGCACCTGTGTGATCTGACCCGACTCGACGATGGACCTGGCGTCGTGCGAGAGGAAGGCCTTGAGCAGCTTCACGAGGCCGGGGATGCTGCCCTTCTGCTGCCACGCCGCTGGGGTGAGCAGGAACGGCAGGAGGCTACGGTACTCTGCGGGCACTTCCCCGGTGTGCAGGTCGAGCATCTGTGCGAGGACCTGGAACACATAGGGAACGTACTCTGCAAAGTTCCGGGTTAGCTCTGAATACGAACGAAGGAGGAAAGATAGATCGCGGGACGTACGGTCGATGTCCTGCTGCAAGATGACCGTGAAGGGCCCGAAGAGCGCCTGCTCGAACGTCGGCAGCGTGCTCGGATTCGCCTGCACGACGAACCGCATCAATGCAGAAATGCTCTCGAAGATGTACTGGTCGAAGTTCGGGTTGCTCGGGTTCTTCGAGATGACACCAAGGATGGCCACGAGTCGTTGGAGTATCCGCTCGTACCCATTTGCGAACGTCGATCGCGCGGTGACGATGACTCGCATGACACCTGAATAAGCGTCCCATCAGTCAATCTATGGGTCATACAGAGAGTCATGCAACATACACTTCATGAGATAGTCGTTCTCTGCGACCTTCTCCGGGGTAGGCGCCTTCTCGATCTTTGAGAGCAGCGCATCCAGCAACTGCGGCGCTACTTCATGCACATCCGCCTGGGTGAACCTGCCTCACACCGTGAGTAAGTAGGCCGACACCAGACAACGTGCATCAGAGACTCACATGAATTGGTTGCCCTGCCGAATGAACAGGATACGCTCAATGCTAATTGCAGCATACGTATAGCAAACGTAGTTATCCGACGACAGATGCTGCACGAGCGTCGGGAGCACCGACAGGAGCTGCGGCTTCGTGAGCTGGTTCCGGAACGTATACAAGAACCGTATCGCGTCGACCTGCAGGATCGGGTGGACGCTGCCCGGGGCCGCCTGCAAGTCCTGGAACACGTTATCCGAGAAGAACTGCACGACGTCGATGAGCGCGTTCGTCGACGTAACGCCGTGCTGCGTCGTACTACCGCGCGTCGCGACCGCCGTCAGGAGGTAAATGGCCGTGTCCTTGGCACGCCAGTTTTCGGTCTTGTTCGCGTTGTACTCGTTCAGGCCCTGCCCAATCCAGGCGCCGGTGACCTCGGTCGCTTCCGCCTCGGAACCAGACGACACCAACGCACGAAGGACGTCGGCAGCAGCTTGACGACGAGTCACAGCGTCGTTGGACACACCGATGCCGCCCATCGAGGGGAGCGCGAGATCAAGGCGAATGTACTCTAGCGGGTCATCTTCGAACTGTTCCAGCTCGTGTTCTGGAGATTGCAGGATGAGCGAGGAAAACGATACTGCGGTCATGGGGACTTACCGCGCAAAGAGACGTTTGGTACAACCACGCCTTGCACGAGCCCAGAAATCGTCTCCTTCGCGCCGAAGAGTTGCTTGTAGTAACCCGTCCGGATGGCAGACGCGATGAAGCGAAGCGATTGGGAGACGAGCTGTTACGTCCGCGTCATATATCTGTCAACGAAATCGCCAGATATCGAACAGCTTACTCCGTCATCCGCAACGCTCGGCCGCTTGCCGCCGCCAATGATGTCCCAAATGGCGCGTACGAACGCCTCGACTGAGCCTGCGCTCTGCAGCGTCTCGGGATAGAGCTTGACATATAGCTGGTGATGGTGCGTCAAGAATGCGTCCAAGACTGGCAGGCATAATACATACCTCGACAATCTCGAGCAGTCCGGTTTTGATTTGTGACGGGAGTGATGGTGTCGTGTCGTCAGGCTGTTGAGCACCGTCAGAGTCACGAATTCAGGGATGCCGATGGTGACTTACGTCGCTCCGCAGCTGAGGAGGATCCCAAAGGAGCAACTTGAGGAAGAGACCATCCGGAGCACCGAAGAACTGCTGATGGGAGTCCTCAAAGTCTGGCGGAAGGTCTTGGCACGTGAGGTCGTAGAAGATGTCCACAAGGAAGACCATCGCTTGCGCGACTTGCGTCAGGTTGGACGGTGGCGGGCTGGAGAAAAGGAGGGTGGCGGTGTGCATGAAGAGTTGGAGGAACGGCCGGGTGAAGCGCGATAGGACGTAGTTGATCTCGGTAAAGAGGGCATCGGAACGCGCTTCTGCACGCCACGGTCGGAAGATGGAATGTGCTGTTTCCAGCACACCGACGTTGACCTCGAAGTTTGACTCTGACAGAGAGGCTACTAGTTTCTGTCCATAAGAATCAGCAAAAGGATTTCACATCTCACGGACACAGAGGTAGAAGAAGGTAGTTTCGAACGCTCGCATACCGCCGAGCGATCTGAGGAACCTGGCGGTCGGTTTCAATATGTCAAAGGACGAGTCCCACAAACAGAATTCTCCACACTTCCATGATGCTGGGCCATCCGCCTTCCACATCGCCCAGGAGGGCGTTACTGCCATCGACCTGAGCCATACGTGCTACCTCGCTGTTTGGACCATCTTTATCCAGCTTTGGGCCACACCCGAGGCCGACGCCTGAGTAAAGGACAAGCGATGGCCCGCACCTCCCCTTTGCCCAGCATATAGTCCGCCGAGTGATGGGCAGACAATTATCGTCGTCCGGAGTGTCATACCACTCTAACCATTCCCCAGACTGGACTACGGAAACCAGATTGAGACACTCACATCGACCAAGTCCGGCCACCGCTCAGGGAAGTCGACCTTCGCAACAAGAGATATCGACTCCGCAACCTGCGCCCGCACCGCCTTATCGGACGCGTTCGAGAGGGTGATCATGGCGGGCACAAGGGCGTCGCGCAAGGCGGCCCTGTCCGCCTGCGGGACTGGTGGCTCATCCTACAAAGACACATCGGTTGGTGAGATCATGCAAGATCTGAGTCGGCCAATGAAGGCTCACATCTTCCCATCGCGACTTGATGAGGTTTTTGAGGTATACACTGGCGGCTAGGCGGACGGCGCGATCTTGGGAGGACTGGAGGACGAGGGTGAGGAGGTGGGTGAGGAAGCCAGGCTGGATGCTGAGGGTCTGCAGGTTCTGTTCTGCCTGCTTGCGTGTTGAGGGGTTGAGGGAAGCAAGGAGGAGAGAGGGCAGCTCGGCCATGGCGAGGAGAAGAGGCTTGTATGGACGCGTACGAACTGCAGCCACAGACAAGACGGACGCGTTTGAGCGCCCATGACGCGTGCTTTTTCCCACCACGTGCCCATCTGATGGCGCTATCTGCCACGCCCGACGCGGCGGCAATTTCCTGATTAGTCGCCCTCACCCAGCCTCACTCTTGTCGAATCCTGTCAGATCTCTCACCACGACTCCTATGAGACTCGAAAGAACGCACGGCTTTCGTACGCTGGCCTCCCGTAAGATCAGCGCGCACTTGAAGCGTGCTGAGGGCGTGCTGCTGGGCGGGCGGAGGGCGGCGGATATCCCAGCCTCCTGGATTTGAACCCGTCACACCGACTGCGTTTCACAGAAGAGCCGCGCTTACGGCCGCTTCCCGTAAGCGCAGCCGTCTTACTCCACTCAAAGGCCTAAGCCCGCCGTCTCTTCGGGGCCGAGTGCGAGTACCCTCCGGCAAGCTTGAGCCTGTGGTACGTGTACATATACGACCTCGGCCTGCTACACTCGCTGACTGCAAACGTACAGGTTGCAGAGCCCGCGTGGAGAAGTCCGAATCGCAGTTTGTTACGAAACCACTGCACGCAGGCCGCTCTGCCCCCTATGCCGCCGCCCAAGAAGACGTAACGCAATATAGTGGCCGCGTTCTTTGATGCAATCCTAGCCGAGGCCGAGGCGCAGACTCACCCAACCGAAGCCCCGTCGCGAACTCTAATGAAGGGCGTTACAACCTCGCCGTCGTGCTATATAATGCCGTACACTCGCAAACCCGAGGCTCGCTTTCACCCCTCGGTCCTCCAAGCCTTACCTTTGACCCTTCCGGCCTCGCGCCCCCCGTCGCTCTTTTCCCCCAGTCACTCCTTACTTTCGGGCTCTCCGAACCAATCCCTTGCGGCCGCCGTCACTCAGTAGCCCACCATGAAGTTCACCTACGCCGTCGCTGCTCTTGTCGCTGCTGCCGCCTCCGTCCAGGCCACCGAGACCAACGCCCACCGTATGGCTCGTGGTCTCCACCCCCTCCCTCCTCGTGACATTCGCGGTCTCCCTTCCCGTACCGATAGTAAGTTTCGCCGTGTTGCGTGTTGACATCTTCCATCCCCGCGTAACCCGCGCTCTCCGTTCCGCTGCGCGCAATTTTCTGGTCCATCCTAACCCCGTTCTGTCTCACGCTCATCTCCGTCTCTTCTCCTTCCGTTCTGTAGACGCGAAGCGGTCAACCCCATCTGGCACCCCTCCCCAGGGCAGTGGTAGCTGCACCACCGGTCCAGTCCACTGCTGCAACCAAGTCGAGAAGGCCAACAGCAGCGTCGTCAGCTTGATCCTCGGTCTCCTCGACATTGTCTTGGACCCCGATGTCCTCGTCGGCGTCCAGTGCTCACCCATCAGCGCTGTCGGTGTTGGCGGCAGCTCTTGGTACGTCTCAGCATCTCGGTATACCGGGAGCTATATTTACACGACATGATTGATTCCATCAGCTCCGCCCACACCGTCTGCTGCGAGAACAACAGCCAGGGCGGCCTTATCTCTATCGGCTGCATCCCGAGTACGCTCTACTTCCCGCTCGTCACTAAGTCCACTGCTGACATCAAATCCTCGCAGTCTTCCTCTGATCGCCTACTGCACCAGATAAAACTTAGACCCTTGCCGTACGACCCCGCAGTCCGGGAGGACTCCGCGCTAGCTTCATATACGTTTAATATCCTTCGGACTCTCGCCTCGCTCGGAATGTATTAGCTTCAATCGTTTCCCTCCTCTGCTTCCTCTGGCCCTTGGTTCCTCTGGGCATCGGTGTTTGTGGTTAAATGGGATCCCTGACGCGCTATACCCGAATAGGCTGTGTGTATATCCTCCACCTTGTATGTGCTGGAAAGGCCCGTGACTCGTCTGCGTCAGGAAGCTCTTTCGCATTATGCTCTAGGATAGCACAGGCCTTCGTCAATTCAAATACCGTGCGCTACTAGGACTAGCCCTGCGTTTGCACGTATGCAGCAAAAGTTACCGAGGCCCTCATTGTGAGTGTGCTCATAGTTAGTGAGGTGCATCGCTTCACGAGACCTCCGTTTCGTAGCCCGCTTCGGGATGCAGAGTTGGTGCAGATCAGGAAGGTTTAGCGCTGGGAGGCTTCTTGACCTTTCCCCACCAGGTTCTCGTGAGCTCTGCTGCGTCACTGTGAACGTCCGGCTCTCACGCCCTGGCTGCTCCAACTGTGTGCAGGATGGCGTCCGGATGTCCCGCTGTCTTGTCGGCCTCACTAGTGCTGTCGTCCGGGTCCGGCTGCTTCAAGGTTGTCCAACGCGCCTGTGCAGATCCTCCTGGCGACGCCTACAACGTCAACCTCAAGCGGCGGTCCCGAGTTCGGAAGTTCCTCCTACACTCCCAGACACCCACAGGACCCTGACCTCCCCACACCGCCAGGGGGATCCGTGGGTGGCGTGAGGTGTGGTCTGCTAAGCACGAACCGGCGCCGATCCTACAGCTTCGATCGCACTCCTCGCCCGCAGCTCGACTCCCATGGCCAGCCACTCATCGACGTCAGACTCTCAGAGGATGAAATAGACTCGTCGTGTGGTTGTGATTCTCAATGCGCAGCAGAGGTTGCGCTTACTATGATACTTATGTTCCCGGGACCAGGGCACGGGTACAAAGGCCGGTGATCAACTCTGGGGTGGGAGTAATCTGCAAGACAGACTGCAAGACGCCGCTTGGCGACTGTTCGGTGCTGGCTTGATCAAGGCTCGAAGGAGAGCCTGAGGCCGGCGGTACTGCCGCTGGGCGTGCTCCTCGGACTGAGAAGTCCAGTCAACGGGCTGAAAACGGCACCTTCCCATTGCAGTCCTCCAACTTCAGGCCTTCAGGGTGCATGGCGCTCGAGATCTTCGGGAGGCTAGTGCTGCCGCCACGCGCACCGGTACTGTGTGCACCATGCACAGGAACCAAGCACGTATATGGACACAGTTTAGCTCGCACTCGGGTGGCAGTAGTGACGCATCCACAGATGAGGTGCGAGTCCACGCCACCTCTCGAGATGGTTCACAGGGACTCCAGGACGATCATTAAGGTATACTGACACCCACTCACAGGTCTGGGTTACCGGCGCCGCACATCCTCAACTTTCCAACTCGGAGGCGAGTGGCATGCACCTCAGGACCCGATATCCTCTTTCGTGCAAACGTAGACGGGACGAGCGAGGAAGCTTCTCGTTTATGTCGGGCATGCACCCGTACTGAATGTGGGCTATCGGGACCGTGCACGCAACCCGCGCCCGCGCCCGTGCGCGTCGCAGATGTGATCCTATGTGCGCATGCCATCGTGCGGGGCTTGGCCTCGGACGCTATTCCTATTCGACTACCGGTGAGGGGTGCGGGAGAGGCGTATATATACTCTGGGGGTGGGGCGTTGGGGGTGGGAAGCTGCAGACCCACTGGCGGGTTCCCGCACTCGAGCCCTTCGACAGGTGGATTGCTAACTAACTTCTCGCGAGCGAGAGGACAACAGGTCACCATGATCAACTTTTCGTTCACCGATGGATTGTGAGTGTCGTCGGGCTTCCGGCTCAATACTGATGCGTTTGCTGACTTCGGACTGCCCGGATTCCAAGTGCACACGTCATCGACGGCAGGAAGGTCACGTCTCCCACGACCAAGGGAGTCGTGGACCCGGCCACGGAGGACGTGTTCGCGCACGTACCGGTCGCGACGCGCGAGCAGCTCGAGGAGGCCGTCGACGCTGCCGAGCGCGCTTTCCCGGTGTGGAGAAGCAAGCCCTGGGAGGAGCGCCAGGAGGTGCTGAATGATATCGCGGCGCTGCTGGAGAGACACGCGACGGGGTTCATTGAGTTGCTCATGCGGGAGGTCGGGAAGGATCATATGAGCGCGTGAGCTTGGTCCTTTTCCAGCGTTGATCGATGTTCACTGATTTCGTGCCATAGGGCCTTCGAGCTGAGCATTGCTGTTCCTTGGTTGCGCGCGGTGGCAAAGCAGACGCTTGAGGACGAGATTGTCCAGCAGGACGCGAACAGGGTCATCACGAATCGCTTTCGGCCGTACGGGGTGGTGAGTTCGTTCGAAACGTTGTCTGAGTCCTCGTGGTCCCTGAGCTCAAGCCTACGCTTCCCCCAGGTTGCCGGGATTACACCTTTCAAGTGAGCAACTTCTTCTGCGGGTAGACTCGACACTCACATAATGCGAAGCTTCCCTATCGTCCTCACCATAACCAAGATGGCGCAGGCCCTTCTGGCAGGCAACTGCATCGTCATCAAGGCCCCGCCCACGTCCCCATGCTCGGTCCTGAAGTTCATCGAGCTGTCACAGTCTGTCGTTCCCCCTGGCGTTCTCTCGGTCCTCTACGGAGGAACGGACTTGTACGTTTGCAACGCCCGCCATTTTGCTGTGAAGCTCCGCACTGACTCTAGTGCAGGGGCGAGTGGATCATCCGGCACCCGCGCATCATGCGCATATCGTTGACGGGCTCGTCCGGGGTCGGGAAGGCGGTCATGCGCGAAGCCGCGAACGAGCTCAAGAGCCTCACGCTCGAGCTTGGCGGGAACGACCCCGCCATCGTCCTCGACGACGTGGACCCCAAGGAGATGGCGCAGTATGTACCCCGCCGGTGCGCCGCGGGATGCTGAGAAGCTGATCTAAGTACCGGGTCTGACAGACGCATCATGCTTGGAGCGACGCACAATGCCGGGCAGACGTGCTTCAACATGAAGCGCATATATGTCCACGACACCGTGTACGATGCGGTGTGCGACGAGCTGGTGGTGCTCGCCCAGACCACGAAGGTCGGAAATCCGTTTGATCCGACGGTGTCTATCGGCCCAGTGCAGAATCGAGGGCAGTACGAGCGGTTGAGGTTTGTGACTCGGCATTTCAGTCCGACCCACTCCTTTCGCCGGTCGGTTGCGCTGACACTTCCGCAGGGGGCTCATTTGGGACTGCAAGGCGAACGGCTACAAGATTGCTTTTGAGAGCAAGGTTCCTGCGCCTGGGAAGGGGTATTATATCCCGTTGGTAATTGTCGACAACCCGCCTGACGAGTCGAGGATCGTCCGGGAAGAACGTACGTCCTGCTGCGACCATTTCAACACATAATCGGCTGGGTGACCGCGGTGCTGTGCAGAGTTCGGTCCTATTATTCCGCTCATGCGATGGAGCGACGACCGCGACGTAGTACGGCGAGCGAGTGCGTGCTTCGCGATGTTTCTGCTCCCCTGGACTGAGGGAGATTGGAATGCACAGATGACTCGGAGTACGGTCTCGGCTCCTCGGTTTGGGGCCGAGACATCGAGCGGATGCAACGGATTGCTGACGAACTAGATAACGGCATGGGTGAGTTCGTACATCGCAGAGCTCGTCCATTGAGACACTGAGAGAGTCTTGGCTGCTCTGCATAGTTTGGATCAACGAATGGGGGGTCGTCGGCGGAGACTTCGTAAGTGCAGTTTGTATGCTGTCGATCCAGATATTAACGGCTATCACCTGCGCAGCCTTTGGGCGGTACGAAGGTCAGCCTATGATTTGCGCACACATTGTTTTGCGTGACCAATCGCTGATGTGCCATTTCTGCAGCACTCTGGAATGGGAGTCGAGAACTCGAAGCATGGTCTGGCGTCGTGGACTTATGTCCAGTCGTTCGTCTGCAACAACAAGTTTTGAGCGAATACGATCAACACGTGTGCTTGTGTGTATGCTGTTGATCTATGTATTGATTTACTCGCCAGCAGTGCGTTTTATGCTCTCCGTCTTTCGGTGTGTATGGTGGTGGCCGGTCATCCCTGGACCCTGAGGTTGGTGGCGCACAGACTTGTATCTCGATCACTCTCGATAGGGCTAAGAATAGCAACGGAGTTGCCATTCCGGGAGCAATACGCTTCGGGAATATTCGGCCGTCTCCTCTGTTGCGCCGTGAAGGAGAGATGCCGAGGTGGCCGGGGGAGCCCCACTGGCGGGCCGAGGGGCAGCAGGAGGATCATCTGTGCGTACTGACGACACTGGCTGGCTGACTACGGCCCTTCCCATGCTGCCGTGCGCGTCGGCAGTCCACGCCGGTCATATACCCCACCACCCGCCTCTAGACCCACGTCTCCCCGCTCACGACCCTCTGCACGATATGAACGACACGGACCGTCCAACATCTTCCGACGTTCTCCCATCAGCGACCCCCACCGTGCACGACGAGCCAGGGATCTCTAGCCCAGTCGACATCTCCGGGACGGAGCCCGGCAGCGATGTTGACAAGTCTCGGAACGAAAAGGCCGTCAAGGCCACCCAGGACGACCGCGAGTCGTCGCCCTCGACCGACGACGGAGTGCTTGTAGTAGACTGGGAAGGGCCGGACGATCCTCAGAACCCAAAGAAGTACGTGATTCCGTTCTTATCCCTGATCCCAGCAGAAGCTCATCATTTGTGGGCGCAACCGCTCATGTTCTCGTCCCGTCGTACAGCTGGAGTTTGAGGAAGAAATGGGCTGCTACGCTCATTGTGTCCGCCTTCACCTTCATCAGCCCCGTCTCGTCCTCCATGATGGCTCCTGCAAGTGAGCAGATCGCACGCGAGTTTGGAATTACCAGCAGTAGTGTCATTGCGCTGCTAACATCCGTCTTTGTCGCCGCATATGGTGAGTTCAATTCATGACATCATCATGCGAGGTGTAAACACTCTAATGCTTCCATATCCAGCCTTCGGGCCGCTGCTTCTGGGACCTATGAGCGAACTGTTCGGTCGCTCTAGGGTGTTGCAGTTAGCGAACATGTGGTACTTAGGTGTGTCTTACTGCACAGTGCGTATATGCTATGAATTGACACGGTCCACTCCTTAGCGTGGAATCTTGGTTGCGGTTTCGCTCAAAACGAGGGCCAACTCATTGCCTTCAGATTTCTAGCTGGTCTCGGTGGAAGTGCGCCACTATCGGTAAGTGACACCGTTGCGTCTGTCGGCGTGTGACTTAGAAGCTGCGTCAGAAATGATGTACTGACGGGAGCATTAGATAGGTGGTGGCGTGTTGGGTGACTTGTTCAGGCCAACAGAGAGAGGACAAGCCATCGCTATATACTCACTAGCACCCCTTCTCGGACCAGTCATTGGTCCAACGTGTGGTGCGTGGATCGCCGAAAAGTCCACCTGGCGCTGGGTGGTATGTCTTCCTCTCCTTCCTCTGATTCTTTCTAGCTGACGCGCTTGTTGCCAGTTTTGGTCCACCACTATTGTCGATGCATTTATCCAGTGCTTAGGTGTTATCTTCCTCAAAGAGAGTACGTGCTCACTCTGTGCGCTGCTACTCGGCCTTGGTATTGATTCTCCTTGTTTGCAGCATTCGCGCCCATTCTGTTGGAGCGTAAAGCCGCTCGGATTCGCAGTGGCATGGACCCCGAAAAGGGCCAATACCGTGAAGTTCGTACCGTGTTCGACGGCGCGGACAGACAGTCAGTATCACCATCGCATCCTCCGTTCAGCAGCGAACTCACCTATTCTCGCTTGCAGTTGGCAGACCATCGTTTCGAAAGCCCTTGTTCGTCCATTCGCACTATTCGTGCGAGAACCCATCGTCCAGCTTCTTGGCGTGTACATGGCGTTCATCTACGGCACTCTGTATCGTAAGTGGACCGTTCTCGGCAGCACACGATGTGGTAGCTGATCGATCCGTACTCAGTGTTCTTGACCACGATCCCCGCCATCTTCCAAGGCGTATACAAACAGCCAGTCGGCATCGCCGGTCTGCACTACTTCGCACTCGGAGTCGGTCTTACTGGCGCATCGCAAATCAACGCCCGCATGCTCGACAGGATTTACAAGTACTTCTCTGACAAGAACGGAGGCGTAGGAAAGCCTGAGTTCCGACTACGTGAGTACCTACGGTTCCGCCCTCGCTGTCACCGCACCCCACTGACATGACGGTGTTCTATAGCGTCTATGGTACCTGGAGCAGTATTCCTCCCCATTGGTTTGTTCATCACCGGCTGGACAGCCCGCGCGGACGTCCACTGGATAGCACCGGACATCGGCATCGCACTCGTCGGTGCAGGTACCATCCTGAACTTCCAGTCGATACAGACGTACGTCATCGATGCGTTCACCCTGCACGCTGCTTCTGGTACGTGACCTTTCCTGCCCCCTTCGATCGGGTGTACTGACAGAAATTGCCATAGCTCTCGCCGCAGTGACGTTCCTGCGCTCTCTGGCTGGGTTTGGCTTCCCGCTGTTTGCGCCTGCCATGTACAACGCCCTTGGATACGGCAAGGGCGACACGATCCTTGCCTGCTTCGCTATCGCTGTTGGAATCCCTTCGTACGTGTTCCCCCGCTTCTGACTTGTTTCGTGGTGTGGGATGCTCACTTGTTTCTTGCGAACAGGCCATTCCTGCTCTGGAAGTACGGCGAGCGCATACGGAACGCCAGCAGATATGCACGCCGCTCGGCTGCATCACATCAGCCCCAACAGCCTCCAGCGAAGGCGCAGTGAAAGGCTTGCCTACCTGAGCACTATTTATCGGACACCTTTCCCATCTCCCCCACGATCCATTCATGCCTCAGTACCTCCCTCCATGAGCATCCTCCTCGTCACGCTTTCGCATATATCATCCCACATGCTATCGTCTAGCTCCACCATCGCATACACTAGTCAGACATATTGTACGCGCACCCTCATAATCTGCATCATAGAATCTCGCTGTGTAGTATTGCATGTTCATGATACCTCAACACAATGACACAGTTCAGTCATCACTTGGCCAAAGGGGGCTTGGCTGCAAGTCGTCACGATACTTCTCTCTCATCAGGCGGGCCTACGACCGTGTGCTGTTCCCACTGGGATCAAGCAGCCCCAGAAACCCGTACGACCAGAGCTGGATCGCGTCCGACTCCGTGCCGGACGGGGAGAGGCTCGCGAGATCCGCCACACTGAAGGTGTTCGTCGTATTGTCGAAAGTGTAAGACCACACCTCCGAGTAGATCTCTGCATCACCGGACAACAAATGCCAAATGACGGACCAGGCTCGTGAGTACGCGGAGGAGTGCTCGCTCGAGAGGTGGAGAAAACATGCTGACCGCTCTTTGCGCCCTGGATGGACGTCCACAGCCGCGTTTGCGCGTCGCGCAGGGACTGCACGAAGGCGGCGTTGGAGCACCACGCAGGCGCGGGCGAGGGCGCCGGGTTCGTGTCCGCGCTGGTCGTGTTGTCCTGCGCGCAGAACCCGAGCTGGCGCGCGAGGCCGCTTGCCATGAGGCCTTGCTGGAACGACCTGGGTGCTCTTGTCAGCCGGATGGTGGCGCCTCACAAAGGGAGGTGGGAGGGAAGAGATCATGAAGACCTCACCAGATGACGGTGCCGTGGTACGCCGCGCGGTCCAGCACGTCGATGGTCGTCGTATTCGAGTCGTACGCGGAGTTCGCGACCACCATGCCAACGTCCGTGAGGAGACCTGCACAACGCAATAGATACGTCAGGCTCCTGGCACATACCGACACGATTCAGGTGTGCTCTCCCTACTCACCACGAGGATACGGCCGCAGAGCATCCACGACGTGTTGCAGAAACTCCCGCGAGACATTCGCACCGTACACCAGGTTGAAGCTCACGTCCGAGTTGAGCACCTCCACAGGCGTCCCGTCCTCCCTCAGCGACAGCGCATAGAACGACACGTTCCCGTTCCCCGTGCCCTGGTCCGACGGCACCCCACTCAGATTCGCCGCCTGCACAAAGTTCTGCAGCCGCGCCTCCGCCTCCGCCCCGTCCACAGTGACCTCAAACAGCGCGGGGGCCCGCTCCTCCCACACGCGCGCGACGCCGTCGATCTGCGACGCGTTCAGCTGCGTGAAGCCGAGCACCCCCGCCTCGACGAGCGCCTGCGTCGCCCGCAGGGACGCGGGGACGAGCGCGGTGTTCACGTCGAACGGATAGAGGCCGTACCCGAGCCCCTCGTTGCTGTCGCGCCAGTTCCCCACCGGCTGCCCCGGGCGGAGGCCGATGAGGTTGGAGGTGGTGGGGGAGTGCGCGAAGGGCGCTGCGCGCTCGAGGTTGTAGAAAACCGTCCTGCGAGCCGGGGGGTCAGTCGGGGCGGCACTTGAGATGCGGCGTATGGTGGGACCACAGACCTGTTGAGAATTTCGGCGTAGGTGCCGTTTTGTAGCGTGGCGTTTTGCGCGAGGAACTGCTCGGCCCGGCCTCGGCCTTGCGGAAGGTCGAGGAAGTAGTGGCTCATTGCGGGCAGGAGGAGGAGGTCTGTATCGATCATCTGAAGGGTAAGGGGGATAGGGGGTGGAGGTCAGACGAGCAGCACCAGCCTGGAAGGACGCTGCCCGGGACGAACTTTGTAGTCGTAGTATGGTTCGTTGCCCAGCTCAGGATGGCCGTTTGCCATATTGACCTGTACGATGCTGAGTACTAAGAGTGCACGCCGGATGGCTGTCACATACGAATGACGCATAGTCCCCTAATTATGCGTTCAGCAAAGAAGACTCACTCGATACGTTCGCACTCACCAATGGTCTCTTCGTGGCATAGGGCTCCAGTCGAGTTCGCCCGCTGGATGACTGCACCGAGCGCGGACTCGATAGCCTCGGACGTGAGCGTGGGCATCAGCAAGCGGAGCGCAATGAGCGAGTCCCGTCCAAAGTACTGCATGCATCGACGTCAGTAACGTGCACCGACAGCTCGCGCAGCCTGGCCAGAGCATAGTCGCCACGCACAGTCAAAAAGCGCCATCCACCAGCGACGAACTTGTCCTTGTAGGTCAGGAACGACACCTGCATGCCACGGCCGCAAACGTCAGAACTCCGAGACATCGCGCATACATACGAGGAAGAGAATACGAGCCTGCTGTGCGGCCGCGACGTCCCCACTCGCGAGCCCCTGCAGCGCCGTCTGCAGCCCCTGCGTCCCGTTCGTGCTCTCAGGCAAGAACAGCTCCTCGGTCCCAAGCCCGGGAAAGCTCGTCTCGTTCGTCACCACCTTCACCGTGACGGTCCCGCTCTGCTCTCCGAGCGGCACGATGATGTCCACCGTCGGCGGCGTCCACGTCCCGTTGTCCCCCGGGGTGACCGACAGCCGCGCAGAGCTGTCCGCGGGGACAGACAGGTAGAAGTCCGCGCCGTTGTAGTAGTAGTCCCCGGACGCGGGCGAGGGCGAGGTCGCGGTCGCGTTGATCCACCGCCTGTGCAGGCGCACAGACGTCTCGTTGTGCTCCGCGAGCGTGTAGTTGAAGATGTCGTGCATCACCCCGCCGCCCTCGACGTAGTCTGCGCAGAGAGTGAAAGTATACGAGAGTCAGGCCGTGCACCGAGATGCGTGGGTGAGCCTGCAACGTACCCCGCATGGCGCGCACGGCACCGATGATGGTGACCCCGAGCGTCGCGTTCGCGTCGAACGCGAGGTCCGCCTGCACGCCGACATTGAAGTAGTCCGCCGTCGCGCTCCTGAGCGAGCCCTCCACCAGGCTCACGCCCAGCGTTGCGTTCCCGCTCCCGCTCGTATTCGCAGGGAGGAAGTACGTGAGCGCGCCCGAGTTCCCCGCGGGGAGCGCGACGACGAGCCGCCGGGGCACGCTCGTGCTGTTCGCGCTCGTCAGGAGCAGCTGCGCGCTCGTGAGGTTGTCCCGGAGGAAGTGGTTGTCGTTGCCGCCCGAGGGGACCGTGAAGGAGAGGCTTGGTGCGGTGGTGTTCACGATCTGGGCTGCCACTGTGCTGGCCAGCACCGAGAGTTGGAAGAGCTTTGCCATGATATAATGACTTGAAGTTGAGCGCATATTGGGCTTGATGTCGGGGCGGGGGACAGCAGCTTGGTGTGTCGTCCGGTGTCCATGAGGGCGGTCCGCTGAAATATAGTCCGGGATTCGCCCCTAGCGTCATAGCCAAGGTCAGCTGGTCAACGCTACCCGACGTCAGAGCTCGTCAGCTGTCTTGAGGCCCACTGTTATAACATCGCTTGGCGCAAGCCCATGTCGCTAGTGCTGCGCAGGCTCTCGTGCACCAGTGGTTCACAATCGACAAGCAAGAGAAACTCTGCTACCACGCGCGCGAGGTGGACGCGCTGGATCGAGTCTGGACCCGTAGCTAGGTCGCTGGAACTGGGGTGAAGGACGCACTGCTCCTACTACGATGTGAATTACGACGGTTGATACCTTATCCAAGTGCCTTGCATGATGTATACCGATTCCTCATACTGGTTACAACCTGCCTTGAGCGTAGACATACACGAGAAGAAGCTATAAGATACACAACACCTGATCAAGCACTCGCTACACCGACAGCGGCAGCAGCAGCAGCCGCGACAACGGGGGCGGTCGCCGGAGACTCCAAGACCGCCGCGGCCGACTCGAGCACCTTCTCCGCCGCCGCGGACACGGTGGAGGAGCCAGCACCTGAGCTGGAGGACGACTCTGCGGGGGGGCTGTGGTTCGTCTTCGCCTTCTTTTTCTTCTTCAGCATCGCTAGGGGACATAGCGTCAATACACGCTCCGGGCAGCGAGGTGGACAGCTTGCGGACTTACCGACTGACACAGCGCTCTTGACGTTGTCGACGATCTCTCGGCTCTGCTCGATGTACTCTGTGTCCTCCAGGCGGTGCTTCTTCCCTGCGGCTGCGTCCGAAGACGAGCCACCAGCGGCCATGCCGAGCTTCTTCTCCAGTGCCTCGAGCTTGGCCCTCTGCGCCTCCTGCTGGGCCTTCTTGCGCAGAGGCTCGCTCTCGATGTACTCCGCCAGCCTGTACCATATCCACCGGTCAGCAATGCGACAGAAATTGAGGTTGCGGGGGAACATACTTCTTCGCCTCCTTGATCGTGCTCAGCCTCCGACCACTCAAGTCCCTGCACGAGTCGTTGTTGCTTGTCTTCTGGCTGCTCATGCGACCGCCGGCCGCGCGCAGCTGGGAGCCGAAACCGCCCTTGCCACCGCGGAGCCGGGGCACGAGACGCAGCGAGACGAGGTTGTGCGCCCCTTCATTCTGTTCACCAAGGAGCGTAGCAACGGATGCGCTGGTGTCGGGTACTAGGCCTGAGGTAGGAGTGAGGACTAGGTCTGCGGCGGCAGAGTGGAGGGGAAGGGACGGATAGCGGTCGGCGAGGAGCTCATAGAGATCGGCGAAGGAGGTCTCTGAGGGGACAGCGAGGGCAAGGGTGGGGAAGGGAGCAAACGTCGAGATCAGGACAGAGGTAGACATGGTGCGCAGCGAGCGACAGCGGCTGTAGAGGGTACACTGGACAAACGCGGGTGGACGTCGTCGACGAGCCGGAGCACGCCAAACGCCGGCGCAGGCGACAAATACCGGCAAACAGCGGTGGCACGTGATGGCCTCCGGAAGGTATGTGGACACGAAGAGCTGAGGCCTGAGGCACAGAGTCCGCAGCATGCCTGATTCACAGCGCGATGCTGGAGCCCTGGCTACAGCCATCTGCGAGGGTGCGCTGCCCGACGAGGGCGCCTAAGTAGAGGCAATGGATGAGTGGCCGCATTTGGCAAGTCCCCGATCGAGGAGGACAGCGACGTCAACGGGTCACTCGCATCGCGCCCCGCATCCTCGATCGCGCTCTCACCGCTGCTGCTCTCATCTTCCCACTGCAAGGCGCCGTCTTATAACCCGACACACCCGTCAAGACACCCCCACGACCCTTCCCTCCTCCCGTCATGGCACCCATACCTGCCTTTGTCTACAAGGGTATCCCACCCACTTCTCAATGGCCTGTCAAGTTCTGCCTCTACACCACTGCCGCTGCATGGATCCTCGGTGTCGTTACTGGCAATGTATCACAGGTTGACAGGGTCTGGACATTCCTCCCCACCATATACACCGCGTATTATGCCTTGCTTCCCCTCTGGCCCACCACATCTCCTCTCCCGCTGTTCCCATACGTCCCGGAAAGTGTGAACCCGGAGATTGTACAGAAGTTCAGTCCTCGCGCGCTGTTGATGTTCGGTCTGACGGTGAGTCTGCTCGACTAGGTGTATATGCGTGTGACTGACCAGCTCGCAGTTCGTGTGGATGTGTCGGTACGTTGTCGCGTTCCCATGACCTGTTCTGCTCGCTCACGATCCACAGTCTGTCATACAACACGTGGAGGCGCGGTTTGTTCAACTTGTGAGTCTGATCTGTGTAAGTACGCCCTTCTCTACGACCATGCTGAGACCGATGCAGGAAGGACGAAGACTACCGCTGGGAGATCCTCCGTCAGAAGCTGCCGTCGTGGCTCTTCCAGGTCGTGCATCTCGTCTTTATTGGTGCGTGCCTCCGTCCGTCTGCAATCCATTACCTCATCCCAATCGGACCACAGCATTCATCCAGAACGTCATCCTGTTCGTCTTGGCCGTACCTGCGCAGATCGCCGCGCTGCAGCAACCTGCACGTCTGAGCACGTCAGACTATGTCCTTGCAGCTCTCGCTCTAGTCGACATCGCCGCAGAGTTCGTTGCGGACAACCAGCACTACTCGTTCCAGACGTACAAGCGCACCGGTGTGCACGAGAAGAACGAGTGGCCAGGTGCCCGCATTCAATGGACCCCTGCCGACGCGAAGCGCGGCTTCGTGACGCGCGGACTGTGGGCGTGGTCGCGCCACCCCAACTTCTTCTGTGAACAGAGCTTCTGGGTGAGTTTGCCGAGCTCCCATTTGTCGGCGGAGGCTCGGGTTGACCTTATATGCGCGCATACAGGTGCTCATGAACCTGTTCCCTCTGCTCGCGCCCGAGAGCCCTCGCCTCCCCAAGCTGCCGCTGCACAGTCTCACCCCGCTCTGGCCGCTGGTCCCCACGATCACCATCTGTTCGCTCTTCTTCTCGTCGACGCGGTTTACGGAAAGCATCTCCGCTGCGAAGTACCCCGCGTATGCCGCGTACCAGGACCGCGTGTCGATGTTCGTGCCGTTCCTCACGCCGTCTGGGGGCTGCTGCTCAAGTTGCGGGGCAAGAAGGAGCAGGTCGACCGGCTCGTGTATGGCCAGCTCGAGCTCGAGGAGGACAAGAAGACGCAGTGATTATGTACGTCTTAGGTGCTGTTATGTGTCTCGGACTACTGAGCTCTTTGATGTCTAGCTACTGTTGTTTGTTTGTTGCTTTGCAGTGATATAGTGTACATAGGATATACGGTGTTGTGCGTCCTGTTGTCCCTCGACACCGGCTGTTGTTACGCACAGGAACCATTAAACCGCGTGAACAGTCCGCGCAGTCAAGTTGATTATCCCGCCTGGCGCCCGAGACGAACTTGGTCGCTCAAGCGCTCGGTCATCGTGCACGCCGTCCGCGCGACGACCTACGCGATTTCCAACCCGCTGAACCGTGACCTCTTCCTCGAGCTCTCGCCCAGTCTCGAGGAATGCGCACGCGACGCGCGCAAGAACGGCTTCGCCTGGGTCGAACCCATTCCCGACGAGTACCTCGTCGGCGAGGTCCGCGAGATGGCTGAGGTGAACGGGGTACCTCCTGAGCGCACCGGAGGCTTCTGGTACGGCTCCCGAGGCGAGAGGACGGGAACCCGGGCCAGCACGCGGCCCCGGGCGAACGCGTCGTCTGCCACTTCCACGGAGGACGCGCACACGGTGAGTTCACGGTTGTCTGACTGCACCTCCGAGTACCTGTGTTGATCGCCGAGCCTACAGACAGGAAGCGGACATCCGGATTCACCTGTTGGCCGCGTGCAGGTCTTAGTTGCAGGCTACCTCGAGCACCTCGGCCCGAACCTACGCGTCTTCCTCCCCGAGTACAGGCTCGCGTCTGCGACGTCGGCGGAGCCAGCCAACCCCTTCCCATCCTCGCTGCTCGATGCCGTTGCGAGCTACCGTTAAGTACCTGGTCCAGGAGTGCGGATTCGAGCCGCGGCACATCATCGTCGACGGGGACTGCGCTGGAGGCGGGATCGCCTGGAACTTGGCCCGTTACCTCGCGCTAGCGAAGATACCCTCTCTGCCCGTTCCCGGAGGCGCTATGCTCCTGTGCCCGACCATGGACTGGGCCAAGACTCACACAGGGCCCGACGCCGCTGTGACCCGCAACAACTCCTCGGACTACGTGCAAGCCGTGTTAGACACCGACTACACGGGACGAGCTCTCCTTGGCCGACTTCCGCACGACAAGCTGGAGACGAGCCTCTGGCTGTCCCCGGGCGCCGCCCACGCAGAGTGGAAGCCTGGCATGTTCGCCGGTCTCCAGAGGACGATTGTGGTGATTGTGGTGGCAGGCAGGCGGCGCAGAGTACACTCTGGACGGGATGCGTGTCGTCAAGGACAGACTCGCGGAGGACTTGGGGAATGACTTGTTCACTTACGTCGAGGTTCCGGATGCCGCGCATGACTTCTTCCTCATGATATGGCACGAGCCCGAGCGCACGCAGACCCTGCAGATGCTCAGCGAGTGGATCCAACAATTGGATTCGCGCGTTTGATGTCAGTACGTTGTCCGCGGTTCTACTTGCCGTATATCCATAAGGCCACAGGGTTGTTCGTAGGGCTTGCGGACGATCGCGGTGCACCTGGCCTACAGGTACGAGTTGGCCTATCGAACTCGAGAATAGATATGGGCGCAAGACCTGATCTATCCTGTGTTGTCCGCATCGTCCTTGTGGCGTAGTGGGCACATCATCGGTGCGTGCATGTCAATGTCTAGAGAGCGTATGTGGCCGGAACGTGCCAGAATGCTTGTCTCTCCAGGCAGACGATTGGGCGGGCCCGCCTTTTGAAGGAGAAAAGGACCACCGTATTACTTAAAATGCGCACTTCATCCTAGACCACAAGATCCTCTACAATCGTACTGAAGGAGTGGGCGACATCCTCCTCAGCAGACTCAATCAAATTTGAGGGCCTTTCGGTGGATAGATACGGCATACTAGGCATCTCTATTACGGTTCTGCAGACGACCTGCATACTGCACAGGGGCCCGCGGTGGACGCACCGCTTAATGGTACAATGGTAGTACTGTTCGCGGTCACCGCATCAGCGTTATAATACATGTGTACGTTCACGAACGCTGAAAGATGTGCGCAAGCTCTTTCCTCCTGAGCAGCGAACTGCCACAGATGGTATAATCACAGAAGCGTGGTGATCAAGCTATCTTCACTGTTCGAACTATTCTGTACACGAATCGGCTCTAATGATACAACAAGAGGAGGATCTCCCGCGGTCTACGGGACACGTTCAGGCTTTGCCCACAATGTTCATCTCCTACAACAAGAGAGCTCGTTAGCGCGTGTGTGAGGCGACAAACAAATCGAATCGAACCTGGTAGTTGGTGGTCTTCCCGGTCTTGTCGTTCTTGATGGCGTAACGGGAAGACTAATTCTGGTTGTTAGAGAGCGCATATAGCGAGCACGGAAGAGTACCTACACCGTCCTCAGCCTCAATAACCTCCTGGATGACACCAGAGGAGTGGGCAACGTTCTCCTCAGCACCTGGAAAGACCATGAGGGCCAGCGGTCCGGCGGTGCGGAAGTCCTACTTACCACCGATGGGGCGGTACTCGACCTTGTCACCCTTCTGTGAAAGACAGTCAGTTGATCTGCTAGTGAATGAAAGACATGAAGAGGAAGGACTCACCTGGTAGCTGGCAGCGGGCATGATGTCGTGCGACGAGAGTAAGATAGACGAGAGTGGGGATGGTGGGGGTTCGAGTGAGAGATGCGTTGGCGGTCTCCCGACGAGGAGCACACTTTATATAGGCTCTGAGAGCAGAGAATGCGGTCATAACTGTCGTCAACGACGCGAATGCTGGTGGGCCCTGACGTCGAAGTGCCAGCAGAACCGACTGCCTGATCAGGCAAGGCCCTTGCCTTTCATGGGCAAGCGACGCACCGTTTGGAAGCGGCGGCGCGGGCGGGGACGACGTGACGCAATCTCCGTCTGCTTCGTGCAGTCTCCAGCCAGCTGGGTGGCGACTGGCATTTCGAGGGCGGTGCGCGCGGTGGAGGACGCGATCCGCTCCCTCCATGCGCGTCACCCTCGTGCGTGATCCGAGAGTAGTAATCAAGGCTCCAACAAGGGAATGGGCCACTGCCTGCATCCAATACCGCGCAGAGTCCGTCTTGCAGCAACACGCAAGCAATACGCACACAGCTCAGTCGCCCGGCTGGCGATGATCAAGCATGCTTCAGCTGGAGGCAGCGGTAAGAGTGTCGGTTCTGCTTGACATCATTCGACCGCATACACAGAAGTGGCGCCGGCCACGGATCCCCTTCAGCTGCACGCTTGTTCGTGAGCAAGCGGTGAACGAACGGCTGGAACATGTGACCAAGCAGGGAACCAGCTCAGGAATGCCGTGCAAGATTGAGATCAGCCGGCGCGCCTTGCTCTCCTGCGCTTGCCAACCGCCGCGAAACCTCCTTCGCAATCCAGCGAGACTTGAAGTCGACGTCCCAGATGACTACGTTGTCTGTGTGACGGCGGTGTGGGATGATGCATACTGTTTTGTGGGATATGTTGTCGTCAGGAAGCTGCCATTCGTGCTTGACCGTCGCAGCGATCTTTTGGAGTTGAGCGTAAGTCACGTTGAGCGCTGCCGAGTGATATGCCTTCGACCGTGACTGCCCGAGAGCCGACATTCCCATGAAGACGTCGCGGGGAGCGTAGCCGACATAGAAGATGACGATGTCCATGAGGGTTTGCAACGCTTCGTCCACAGATTCAGGCTTGTCGTCACCGTACTCCTCCTTTAGAGCCTCGATGGTGCTATTCCAAGGCCCCTTCGGAACGGGCTCGGACCAATAATCGATGTACAGCTTGAGGTCCTGGATGAGTTCCGTATACTGCAGGTGCAGGGGGAACCTGGGAAAGCATGAGCCAGAGACGCGACGCCTTGGTTTATGCGTACTTACACATCTCTGAGTTCTTTGAGAGTCCACAAGGGAAGACCGACGAGATAGGGACCGCGGGAGGTGATGAAGTATTTCATTCGATCACGGTAGTTGATAGGGAAGGTGCTGTAACCGGGTAGCAGATCCCCTTCCACACGACGTCGGGAGTGCTGTGTCCGACTGGGATGTCAAAGAGAAACCAGATACAGACTTTGGAAAAGTCCCGTTCGTCTACGCGGTAATGGGGCAAGGATAAGCTGGAAACACCGGTGGTCGCGACGAACACCTCGTCGTGGTAGAAGAGGACCGTTTCGCAGCCCGCCATGTGGAGCAGAACGACTTGTTTTTCCCGTAGCAGCTGCGGATCAGAAGATACCATATGAACATAGTTTCCCCTTTATGACGGTTCAGACTGACTTCCTACTACGATCAGTGGACAAAGACCAGATACGCACCAGTGCCTGGCTGACCGGTGAGTACCGTTCCACTGTCCCTGTTCCACGCCGCCTCTTTCCAAACCAGCTCGTGAGCCGCAACATAGGCCTGGCGTATGTAAAGCTTTCCTCCCGTGGGGTTGAAAGACACGTCCTCTACCGGTACGTCGAGAGTGACGGTAGCACCGGAGGTGGTTAATTGTTTCAAGCTAAGACCACGGCACTACTTGACGAACTTCTCCCAAGAGTTTGAGCGTGTCCATTGGCCAAAAGTTGACCCGGAGGCGCGCCAAGTCCAGTTCGACGCATCTTATACGACGTTAGTACGCTAGACCCTCGCACTCGCACTAGCACCCGGTGAATTGCTGCTGGATCGGGGCTTGAACTCACCAGCGTTCCTCTCGCAAAGTGCCTTTCGTCTAGCTTCTGCTCTGGCAGTAAGAAGGGCCTCAAGGGTAGGGGAAAGAGCAGCGGATGAAGTCATTGCAAGACTTAGACAAGCTGCTGGTATGTATGGGTTGATGTTAACTTGAAACGGAGCCATCTTCAAAGCTTCAAGATCAGGAGTACTCGGAACACCTGGATCTATTATCTAATCTTATCAGCGTCTGCAAGGCTAGACGCCCAAGGTGCGCGCTGAGTCGCGTCCTGGGCGCGTCCTGCTGGACCTCCACTTGTTGCCGTCTTGTGCGCCCGAACACGGTGTATCTCGTCGTCGTATCCCTCAGCCTCAGTGCTACCCAGTGGTCGTTTCTCTCCCTTCGGATGCTGTGAGACTGGATCAATACTATGCCTGTGGGTCCCTTTATCGCGCCGGAGGTTGTCCTGGATGGATTCAAGGAGCGTGCGGAGGCTCTCGCTGTCCAAGGCATGTCGTCGATATTGGCACTTGCGACGCAAGTATTTGATGGAATATGTAGGCGACAAGCTGTTTGTTGGAACATCAACAGGCAATCTGCATGTGTACGCATATGGAGAGACGGGAGGTGCGAGTGTCGTGAACGACATTCCTAGCTCCTTCGCTCAAGGGGGCACAGAACAACAGGCTCACTTGGTGGAGACGAAGAAGTCCCTGTGCCGTAGGAGCATAGAACAACTGGCATTCATTAAGGACGTGAACTCTCTCGTCGTTCTCTCTGGTACTGCTCCCTTCAGATGCTAGAGGGCTTGACTAAACGGGTGTCCCGCAGAGGCGCAACTCACGCTCTTCCCTTACCCGACATACTCGCCGCCTACGCCCCTCGTCAAGACCAAAGGCGCGCTCTGCTTTGCTCTTCATACAGGTGTAGAGTACCTCGACACAGACACGCTAGTGCCTGCTACTCCAGGGACACCGGGCAAGGGCAAGAGCATCAGCAAGGGCGTACCTGCGCTCGTAACGAGGCTAGCAGTGGGTTGCAGGAGGAAGATCGTCCTCTATTCATGGAGGATGGTGAACCGCAGGAAGTTCAGGTGCGTCTGTCCATTCACATGAGGTGCGCATCGTGAAGGACGAAGTATCGGTGTCGTACGTAGGAAGCTGCCGGACTCGCGCATTCCCCGAGGGCGATCACGTTCGTGGATGGCGAGACGCTATGCTGGGGACACACCCCGACCGACTACTGTCTGACATCCATGAAGACCTCGATTACTGTCGATGTTACCACGCCTATCCCCGCGACCTCGTCAACAAACAGCATCAGTATGGGCATGGGTGCTCTTTCCGGACTCGGTGGTTATATGACCCTCGGGTTGGGTGCGAAGACGCGGCCCAACGTGATCAATGTCAATGAGGATGAGGCCCTCATTACAAAGGACAGTGAGTGCCGCGACGTCATCCGGCCTTTGACGACGCTCAATTGTAGCAGATAACGGCTTCTTGGTTGGGCGCGAGGGCAAGACAACGAGGTCGGAGTCCATAGACTGGCTAGCACCTCCGGACGAGCTAGGTGAGTGCGCCAAGACTACTCGTGCTGCTCAGTACTTATCAGGCACAGCTCTCGTCAAGCCTTACGTATTCGCAATACTGCCCCCTGGATCTGTTCCGACAACCCATGTAGAAGGCATACCCAATGCTTCCGCGTCCACCTTCGTACCATCTCCTGTCGTCGAGATCCGTTCATCTATATCCCTCTCGACGGTCCAGACTATACCTTTCCCTCCTTCCCCGTCCACCTCGTTACCCTCCACGACCACACATGCAATACGCCTTCTGACCCCTTCACCGTCTGCCAGGTCTCCCCTGTTCGTCGTCAGCACGCCTACAGATCGGACAGCCGCGACGAACGCAGGGAGTGCAATATGGTGCTTCCGGATGAAGCCATGGAATCAGCAGATTGACGAACTCGTCGAGACCGGATCGTACGCTGATGCGCTCTCTCTGCTCGAATCTCTCGATGCAGCGCTCGTTGCTGACAAGGTTCGTCCACTTCGCTTATATGTGTGTACTTCTCCTCATGTTAGCATTAGGAGCGCAAACAGAAGCAGGTCCGCGCTCTCCAAGCCGTCGACCACTTCCGCAATGCGAAGTACGATGACGCTATCAACGCGTTCATCGAACTCGATATCAACCCCGCCAAGGTAGTCGCACTGTATCCCGAGAGCATATCTGGGCGACTCTCAGTACCCCGAGACGAATGGATCCCCCTCTTTGGAGGACCCAAGGCTCCCAAAGCCGAACCGTCGTCCGTATCTCCCCATGCATCATCAACGGATGTTTCTGGTACCACTGCGGAGCAGGAAGGGGGCCCGAAGAGTGTCGAGTCCCCTACCACGAGCCTCAACACCGCAGGGCTCCATCCGGAATGTCTTGCTGAAGACCGGGCTGGAAAGTCTGGTGTCGACGGCGACGGCGAAGGACGACGATGCAGCGTCAATGCGTAGTGTCCGCCGACCGCCAAAGCCGGGTGCGTATCTTCATCACACCCCCAGAGATTGAATTCTGGTTGACATCGTGCGGCAGATAACTTTCACCGGTCCATTGAGACCCTCATGCGATACCTGTCCGATCGTCGACCGAAGATTGCGGGCGCGCTCAGTGCCTTCCACATCACCCCCATGCAGTCGCACGAAATGCCGACGTTGTCCGCGACCTCCAAGGAGGATTTGTTAAACTTGCCAAACGCTCCGCTCTCCTCACTTTCCCCCGAAGAGCTGGTTCGCTTCGCGCAGATCGTGGACACGGCCCTGTTCAAGTCGTACCTCCTTGTCCGTCCCGGTCTGCTTGCGTCGTTGTGTCGCGTGGGGTGGTGTGAAGTATCAGAGGTTGAGGAGCTCCTGCGTGAACGAGAGGTATGCCAGTCAATGCCACCCTCGTGATCAGTGCGATATGCTGACGTCAGACGCTGCGCAGAAATATCAAGAGATGATATATCTCTACCATAGCAGGAGGATGCATGGGAAGGCATTGAATCTTCTTCGACAGTGAGTACCTCGTTTGTATACAAAGCCAGGATGAAACATCTGTTCGCAGGTTGAGCGAGAAGGAGACGGACCCGCATGAGAAGCTCATGCCCACCGTCAACTATCTTCAGCGACTTGGACCAGAGCATCTCGACCAGATCTTCGAGCATTCACGATGGGTCTTCGAGCAGGACCGCGACATCGCCTTCGAGGTATTCGTCTGTATGCCTTCCCATCAAGCATGTCTAACACCTTGACAGATCTTCACCTCGGAGGAGGCCGAGCTGCCCAAAGAGTCCGTTGCGGACTTCCTCGAGCGTCTCGACCCAGCTATATGTGCCAGATACATCGAGTTCCTCATATCAGAGCGTGGCGAGACTTCACAGAAGTTCCATGACCGCCTCGCCGAACTTTACCTCCGCATGACAATCAGCGCCAAGAGGATGGGCGATGACGGTGAGCCATAGTGAGTTGCGCACGACGAGCATGACGTTGACTAGCCACTACAGGAGTACGGAAGGCTTCATACGAGAAGCTCCTGCATTTCATCGATACCACCGAGTACTACTCAGCGGACCGTCTCTTTGCTTTGCTTCCGCCTGAAGGTTGGCATTCAGATGACATGGTCTGCCCCCATTCTAACAATGCATGTGCCAGATCTCTTCGAGGCGAAGGCCATTCTGCTCGGCCGCCTCGGCCGGCACGACAGTGCACTTGAAGTGTACGTGTACCGCCTGCAAGACTTCCTCAAGGCAGAGGAGTACTGCAAGCGCGTGTACCAGCCCAGCTCTCCCACCTCCAACGTCTTCCTCACCCTTCTCCGCATTTACCTCCTCCCTGGGCCTTCCGCTCCCGCCGCGGCAAAGCTGCTTCCACCTGCACTCGAGCTCATCAGCCGCCACAGCCCGCGTCTGGACCCCGTCGCGACTCTGCAGCTGCTTCCGCCGCTTGTGACGGCACAGGACGTGCAGGCGTTCCTGTTGGAGTCGCTTAGAGCCCCGGTGTTCGATACCCGCGTCGTGCGCAACATCCACAAGTCGCGCGAGGACCAGGTGGCGCGGCGACTCATGGTCCTCCAGTCGAAGCGCGTGCGCATCACGGAGAGCAGGATGTGAGTTGCGATCTTTGCGGCGCATGTAAAAGCTTTGGACTGACAGGTGTTCGTGAAGATGTCCTCAGTGCCACAAACGCCTCGGTGGCAGTGTGATTGCGGTTCATGCACCTCAGTGAGTGGGCATCTTCTGACGACGAGCAACAGGACTTTGACGCTGCGTTCTAGTGGCGAAGTGACACATTACCAGTGCCGGGAGGCGTTCTCTCGCAAGTTGAAGGAGACGCGGACATAGCCTCGTCGTACCTTCGTAGTGGTATCTTACTTGTCTTCTCATGCGTCCCGCTCATCTGCCGATTATATGTTCAACACTGCACAGCATACCCTGCTCGGACGATGTAGTGCACCGACTCGTATGGCAGTCTCCGGCTGTCTAGCACAGCTTATCATGAAGAAGCACGTTGCGCATTGTCACGGTGTAAAGCTATGCTCACTGACGGTTTTGACATACGCGCGCCCCCGACGCAGCATTTCTTGGGCCTTATGTATCCGAAGTTGCCCATCCAAAGGTGATGTCCCCCAGGCCCTCATCATTGAACAACTGCTGGCCACAACGCAATATTCTCAGCACCCGTAGACTCGTGTAACGGTCCGATACTCTAGTACGTTTTATCGCTCACAGTAGTGCGTACAGCATGCACTCACCTATATCTCCATCAGTAGGGTCTGCGGACGGCAAGGAGTATCAGCGATTGACCGCATCGAGTTTAGCTCCTCATCATGTGGCTGCTCAGCACCGATCGTGCAGAGCTACACTACTTTCCCTCTCCGGAGCGCGTCCCTGATGGCTACGCTGTCCTCTCCCACGTCTGGGACGAAGAAGGGGAGAAGTCCTTCCAGGATATCCGGGCTCTTCCCTCTCTGGTCAACGGAACTGGAGCAACACCGCGCCATCTAGCAGGCGCGAAGATCAGGAACGCATGCATGCTCGCCGAGAGTCATGGACACAAATGGCTCTGGGCCGACACGTGCTGCATAGACAAGACGAGCAGCGCAGAGCTCTCGGAAGCGATCAACTCAATGTTTCGTTACTACCACCTCGCGTCCGTCTGTTATGCTTATATGAAGGACGTGCCGAGCGACGGCGAGCTGGAGAGCCCTCTCTCGCCCTTTCAGCGCTGCCGGTGGCACAGGCGAGGCTGGACGCTGCAGGAGCTCCTCGCGCCCAGGTTTCTCATTTTTCTCTCGCAGGATTGGGAAGTGCTAGGCACCAAAGCGGATCTCGCCCAGCAGCTGGAGAAGGTCACGCAAATACCTGCCACAGTGCTGCGGTTCGAGGAGACGCTAAGAGAGGTCAGCATCGCCCGGCGCATGTCGTGGGCCGCGAAGCGAGAGACGACGCGCGTGGAGGACGAGGCTTACTGCCTCATGGGTATCTTCGGGATCACCATGCCCACGCTGTACGGCGAAGGCAGGCATGCGTTTCGCCGGCTGCAGGAGGCCATCATGCAGCAGTATACCGACACCACCCTTTTCGCTTGGGAGGATATCCCGCCACAGCCGCGTAACGTGCACCCGCCTGATGCCGTCGCAGACCTTCTCAGCACGTTGTCTTCCGACTTGGAAGAGCATGGCGACTTCCACATACATGATGAGGACTCCTATCTCTTCGCAAGGGCCCCATATAACTTTGCGGGGGCAGACGAGATCTACTATACACCTCCGCGGTGCACCCGACGGCTAAATGAGATTCCTCATTGTACGTCGGTGCGTCAGTTTGATCAATCTACACGTAACTCCAGATGATGAAAACTCTTCCCATCTCTCCTTCGACAGTCAACACCTCATGAGCCACGCCATCACGAACTCGATGGAGTTCCGACTTTCTCAATAACGCCCCACGGCATCTTGGCTCGTCTACTCATCCATGAGGCGAGCTCCAGCAAATATGCCATCGCGTACATGTCCTGGTTCAGCAGGCGACTTCAGCGCAATCTTGGTCTCCTCCTGGTTCCGTGTCCTCATCTAACGGACCCGCTGCGCCCCCTGTATTGCGTCTTCCAGACCATGCGGCTTATCTCTCCGGAATCAGTCGGAAGAGGGGTATGGCAGTGGAAGGAGGTCTACTTGGTGCACCGACCGCCTCCCGGCATTGAGACAGAGCAAATCGCATCTATCCCCATCGACCTCCCAGTATCGACGCCGTTCCGCTTCTGGCACTTCCACTCCTTCTTGCGCGAGCTCTCGCTGAACAGCACAGTCGTCCTCGACTCTGTCGTTGCTCCGTCCCCGCCGTGGACAGGAGATCCGCCTGTCCAGTTCGTCTTCAAAGGGCTGTTCGACCAGACAGCGTCCCATCGGCACGTCTTCGCCATACAGCTCGGCCGGTGTACGTTCACTGGCGCGCATTGGGCTCATGTGCAGTTCAGCATGGAGCCCCGGGATGGTTCGTCGCGAACTACGGCGCCTGCGATGCCGTCTCTTGAGACCCCGACCCACACCTGCCCGACAGATCACATCCAGGATTGGCCGCTACACACCAGAGTATTCACCGTACCCGCGAACCAGCGGATGCACGCTCGCTACTTTGGCTTCCGCCTCGCCTTCACACCATGCCCGCTGAATCCCGCCGACACGCTGGTTCTGCACGTTTTCCCTCGTACCGATCCGGCCCTGCTCTTCGAAGTTCCGGAGGAGGTCATGCGGGAGATTGAGCACATTCGTGCCGCTTGTGGGTCGGAAGACTTGGGCCGCTGCGACACGGAGTTGTTGAACGACATCATGCAGGATGTGAGTAGATCTGCCGCCGCTATCCTTGAGTGAGGATTGCTTCTGACGGATGCGCAGCTGAGGACGCGACTGGAGGACTTGAACTGGGCATTGCTCAAGGATGCGGCGTCCTAGGGCCAGGCCATCACCATCGTCGCTGACTCGCTGCGGGTTGCTTGACTAGGTTCAAGGGACGTGTAGGAGCGCCCTCGAGGCTTGCTGCATTGCCCAATCGTCTACTTACGGTCGCACAATAGGCGTGTCATTGAAACCATGGAAACGGTACTCCGCACCCTCGCGCTGCGCGCACCAGTTCTCCGTGACAGGTGCATGATCCAGCAACCAATATCTGCCACGATATCCCGCTGAGAAGTTGGGTCCAAGCCATCACGGGGACGTTGCTGTGAAGCTGCCGACTGATTCAGTTTGTGCGAGCACGGCATACAACTATTGTTGCTGTCCTAGGTCTCCAAGGAAGTTCCGCCGTAGGGATGCGTTGCGCGACACGATACAGGACATTGACCAGTGGTTGTCGATTCATAACGTTAACCGAGAAGTGGGGTTTGTCCATCGGGAGGCGGTGTCTCCGAGGAAGTGGTATACACCACTGTCTCGGTGACAGAGATCTGTCATGCTGCGATAGGTGATACTGTACGTGAACGGCTCCGTATGCTCGGTTTGGTGGACCAACAATGTACAATTGAGCACTTTCCGATAGTATGGTACATGGCTGGCAAGTGTATCACTCCTGCGACCACACTTCACTCACCCGGCCAGTTGTGAAATCTTGCCATGGGCTCCCTTGACCCTACTTCCAAGCGTGGGAACACGTATCATGCTGCCGTACTTCGAAGCTGGACGGTCCTTCGCCTTTGTCTCACAGCCTCCTCCTCCCTCAAGCCACGATTTTATTGTCTCGCTGGCAGCAACACGTCTTTTGTGCTCTCCGTGGCTGGTATAGACAACATTTGCGGAATGGAGACCTGACAGTGACAGCGCTGGACAACCAATACAGTTACTTGAATGAAGTGCTGCTTTGAGATGGAGCCGGAGGTCGACATGGCGACTGGGAGTCCTGGAGCAAAGATGCCGCAATTATTATTGGAGGGGAAGCAAGGTGTGCCTTGGTGTGCCAGCCAATCCTGGACGAACCCGACCTTCGGCTCGCCCAATCTCGCATCACTTTGTGCACATGCACGGTCGATCTGTTCTTGTGGCGAGATGGTGAGCGGTTTTGGCAGTCATCCATAGCAACCTCATGTCAGTTTTCCGCGCAGAAGCCCGACAGAATACCCGGGAATAGATCCGAAAGGACGGCACTGGGCCAGGAGGCGGCAAGAATAGCCGAGCACGGGGCCGTTATATAGCTGCGTCCTGGCGGCGATGGGTCCTCCCCACTTGCACCTTCTCGCAACGCACCGAGGCCGGATCCTCTTCACAGCCGTAGTCTGTTGGACGCATTCCACTTGTTCTTGCTTTTTGCTCATTCCACAAGTTCAAGTTCTCTTTCCGCCGTTCTTCTCAGACGCTTCCACTCCCTTTGTGTTTGCATTCCTTCCACCGCAAGTCCGGAACTATGTTCTTCTCGAAGAGCCTTATCGCTGCTGCCGCGCTCTGCCTGAGCATGTCTCTCGAGGCACACGCGCATGCGGCCATTTCCCCGGCCCTTGGTGTCCAGGGTACCCCAGCCAGGAACGACGTCCAGCGCCCGTCGACGGCGAAGCCTTGCGGTAACATCAACGTTGCGCAGACCATCGATTCGTCCACCGCGGTGACGGCGGCCACGAACGGCTCGTTCGCTGCCACCATCACCAACTTCAACGCGTGCGTGTCTTATTCTGTTTTTCCTCCACGCGATGGCGCGCTAACTTGAATTGCCTGGTCCGCAGGGGTACCGACGGTTCGACGCAGGTCACCGCTCAGGTGGACGCCACGGGCACCGGCAAGTCCTTTGTCAACGCCGAGGTCCTCCAGAACGGCGTCAAGGTACGTGTTCGATCCTCACGCCGTATGCGAACACGCGGTCTCATTACTGGCATTTGCTTCGCAGAGCCCCACCACGACCGGCTCAACGCAGCTCGTCGTCCAGATGCCCGCCGGAACGACGTGCTCTGGTGGCGCCACCGGGGACAAGTGTCTCGTCACGTTCACGACCGCTGGTGGCTTCGGCAACTGCGTCGTTGTCCAGCAGGCAACTGCCGCTGGTAACAACGCGGGTGCGGGTACCGCTGCTGCGGGCACGAGTGCGTCTGGCACCGACACGACTGGGACGGACACGACCGCCGTGGCTTCTGCGGCCTCATCCACGGCGGCGGCTGCCACTTCTACCACAACCACCACGACCACCGGCAAGCACCACAAGGGCAACAAGGCCAAGCAGGCGGCGGCTGCCGCTAAGGCCCAACAGCAGGCCGCTGCCGCGAAGGGTCAACAGCAGGCGGCTGCCAACAACACTCAGGCAGGCAAGTTCAAGGCGCTCGTCGAGTCGCTCCGCTCGAGCAAGTCTGTTGTACGTTCAGCCTCTATGAAGTCTCTCTGACGAGGTCGTGTATACTGATGGCGCGTTCATTTAAGGGCACGCGCGCTGCACGTATCGCCCGCCGTGCTGCTGAAGGCCCCGCCGTCGAGGTTCTTGCATGAGTTCAAGGGTCAGAGGTTGGAGGGCGGTCGCATGGTATCCTAGCTGTCCATGCCATAAGACTACGGTTGTGTGAGGGTCTGTGCGTTGCTGATGTCGATTGAGTCCGCAATCCATGCTCGTTGACATCTCCCTCTTCGTGCTGTGTGTGTGTTGTCTCCTGACACGGTTACTATGCGGGCTTTGGACCGCGACGTTCAGTCCGTTCCTAGCTGTGGTAACGGCAGGACCTTTCCGTACTAGTGTTACCTGAGTCGATGACTAAGCCGAATGTACCCATTTCCCGTACAAGAGGGTACTTGTACTGTAGTCGTCGACTGGTGCCCGCGTTCAACCGCCGTGTCTGGTGCGATCACGCATAGATGCAGATTCGTCTATCGTACAGCGACTCCGACTTCTGGTGACACTCATCGCTCCTCCTGTGGCGGCTGTCCTTCTCAAACACCACTTAACGGACCGCCTTCTCCTTTCCTGCATCGGGACGCCGCACGCTTTCCGAATGTTCGTCCCGACCCACTCCAGCTTTCCGAGCTGCCACTCCGGGCCGTCGGAGTACGCGAAATCATCCTGTTTGAACTTCCCGCCATCCCCCGTGCGAACCTTCATGTGGAGCCACTGTGGTCAAAACAAATAGGACTGCCTCGAGGATGGACACCTTGTCCCCCAGAGGACCGAACAGCACGTCGCGAACCTGCTTCGCTTCGGTCTTCTTCATCCCCCACTTGCGCCGCTCGGTGTTCCTGTATCCTCGCTTGCCCTTGCAGGGTACTCGCTCGAACCCGACATTGAAGAGAAGCCGCCAATCGTCGTGTCCTGCCTCCGGCTTCTTCAAGCTACGGATGTGGAAGATCTTGAGGCGTTCGTCGGCGGACGGCGCTGGGCTGTGGATACGGTAGATAATCTTCAGGTTGCAGGGTGCTGGATAGTGGAGGTAGACGTCGCTCATAGCAGGGCGCGTGGGCGAGAAGATGCGAGTGAAGACGGTCGCGTCGTTCCACTGAGACGCCCGGACGCCGTACGACGACACGTCAGTCTCGGAAGGGGGGCTATAGACATACTAGCAAAGACGTACATAGACACCGTCAGAGCCGTCGTCACACGACTCTAGGCCTTGAGGAAGAACGCCATCGGACACCGCAGCTTGTTCTGCGGCGGTAAGTTTGGTGTGTTCGAGGACGGACCTGGTAGCGTTCTTGATCTTGTCCAGAAGAACTAGGCGGACGTCTCCATTGCGCCGAGACGCTCTCGCATCCGCACGAAGGTCCACTCGGCGTCCTGTCGTTGAGCTACGTAGGCTGCCCAGTGCGGGTCCTTGGAGAGCGATAGGAGATGGAACATGGACTGTGCCTGCGCGAGAATATCCATAGAGCTTGCCTGCGGAGACGTCGGGGAAAGCTTGAGGCGCTTCCACTGGCGCATATAGTCGTGCTTGGAGAGGTATTCCACGATCGCGTCCTCGGGAACCAGGATCAGCCCTAAGATATCAACTTGCTCAGACGAGGTGAGGACCAACGATCATAAGGGCGTACCGATAGGACGATCTGTAGCTTTCTCGCTGTACATGAGAGTGTCCTCGGGGTTTCTGACAGATGACTTCGATGTCAGGCGCTGGAAGAGTAGGATGAGCACATAACCGGCGCACGCAGACGGCGAGAGACTCACTCAGTGCTTGCTGGGAATGAGTAGAGCATCTTCGACCTGCTCGACGATGGTGGACTATGAGCGGCTCTGGTAAGTTGACTATATGCGCGTCGACTTGTCGTCCCGTGCACCAGGAAACATTACCATGTCTTTCCCAATCATGTAGGAGGCCTTCAAGACTTCTTCTCTGCCCCCAGCAGCTGTCCGGATTGCGGCTGTAGCATCGTCGTTGTACCCGCGAATGACGATGGCTTGCTTCTTCTGCGACGAGACCGTATCTCCTTTGGCAGCGGTTGCCCGGGGCGTACGAGCCCGTACGATCTGTTGCTGGAAGTCTTGCCGTGAGAGTCGAAACCCGAGCAGAGTCCGAGCGGGCGGGCTTGCGGAGGACATGGTGAACGATGGTCAAGTTAGCATGGGGACGCACGGGAGATCTGAGTCTAAATAGCCCCAGAGCTGGCCTTGGCCCATGACGCGGACAATGCGTCGGAGCTGCTTGGCTATCGCAGCTAAGTCCCTGTCACTCGACCGGAGTCTCGCGACCATCGCCGTAATTCGTATTGGCCCCCGTCGCGCGTTGTCACAATCACGAGACTGTGTCACAGCCGCGACACAGTGAATCGCCCGCGAGTCGACTCGGTGACTGGAGTATGTTGCTCGTGGAGGTACCAGGGGACAACTGCAACCCTATTGACTCATTCCCATTCCGCATCCAACCCAGAGTCAGGCCCGACTTCTACGTCAACTGGAGGTTGAAGCCTCGATTGTCTGGGGTTACCACCAACCCTCTCGTTTCCCGTACTCATCCCTTTCACTGCATCAAAACACGAGCACGTTCTCTGCGCATGTCATCATCTGAAATTACTCACTTTTCGAACCAATGAGCTGAAGTACGCCCTGCTGCTATGATCGCTTTCTGGAGGACGCGAAACATATCATTCGTGCCAAAAGCATCATAGAGAGCAAATTCGCTCACGTGCAACTGCTCGTGGGCTTGTTGAGGTTGAGTCACAGTGATTTAGGCCGGGTCAGTAACTTCCTTGAAGGCGCCGTCAATCGCAAACGTGAGCCTGATTCTGTTCGATATTAAGACGCGAACTTACATGACCAAGTCCTGGACATGCTGGACATCCAATTTGGCTGCAGTGAAGATGGTCGAATCTGCAAACATAGCAGAGTACGCCCAATGCCCTGAGTAAGATCGCATTACCCGGTGGAGCTTTCGAGACAGCGCACTGCACCATGGCTTGAATATCCAGGATGATCGACAGAACTGCAATCTGTGCCAGTTCTGCTACGTAAATCGTTATCTGATGAATGGAGGTCCTAAGTGTCGAGGACAGCTCACGAAGTGACAGAGACTGACACCACAAGGAAGGAGGTATCTTGAAGAAACCTGTGCGTAGTGGACAATGCGTCTTCCAGTCGATTCCCGGGGGGGATAGATGACGCAACTGTTCGAGAACGGCGTAAATGAGATCCCACATGGTTTCGACATTATGTTGCCCAACTTGCGATACAGTGGCATTCATGGCAGCAGTCGAACTGGAGCCCTGTCCGTGACCATGCTCCCGATGCACCGGCTGTCGACCATTCATGTGAAGTACATATTATACCTGGAATAGCTAGTAACAACTTACAGTACACAGAGGATAAGACGTGAGGTACATAGTTGTCATATGTAACGGAAGATGTTGGCTTTCTGTGACGTAGTCAACACACGGGTTTACTCCTGCTGGAACCGAATTCTTAGGTACGTACCACATTCCGACGATAACCGCCCTCGACCTGTCCACCTTCAAACTCCGTGTTGGCTAGCGAGCCCTGCCGCTCCTTCCAGGCATTCATCATTGCAGCGTCTTTCTCCGCCACCGACATCTTCTCCTTGGCCTTGTCGTTTGGGCGTGACCGTTTGTCCGAAACTTCCTCGAGCTCCTTCGGACTGGGATCATGTTCGGTGGCGGCCTATGCATGTCTTGCTCAATAGAGGGTATAAGAAGCCGCATTGAGCGAGGCCCTCACCTGCTTCTCACTCTCCCTCGTCGCAGCGGTCGCGAAAGTCCGAACATAGGGATGTGTCGCTGTAATGCTCCGGCTGCCCACTAGCTTCCCAGCTGACCGAAGAGTGTTGTTCGACAAGGACATAGTTCTAGAGGGAAGCAGGAGGTTGATTGAACAGATGTCGCCAGGTATCTGAGTAAGTAGAGACGGTGCAGCAAGACGTGGTTCCGAGGAAGGGCAGTGGGCGCGCGGCTCCACTGGGCAGCCACTGGCCATGACGGAACGAAAGGAACCCGGACCGATGTATCCGGAGTCTCCGGACCCACTGCCACTGGTCACTACTAGTACTGTCAGTTCCATAGAACCGCATTGGATGTGTCTGCAGTGCTAGCTACTTGTTAACCACCTGCGCTTGCCGACTTCTGGTGACCCCTGAGGCTTGAGACCGTTACAATGCTGGAACTACCGTCTGCTCACCCTGAGCATGAGCAACCGCATATCGTCGAGCTCGTACTCCAAGCCAAGAAGGCATTGCAGCAAGGCCAAGAACTATGCTTGCATGCCAGCTCGGTTTCTGCTGCATCGGCCCAGACAGCGGTGGACGTACTGGCATTGGATGCTCAGGTCAGGTGGATGTCCGAAGCGGTGCTTGACCAGCTCAAGGTGCGTCCATGGCACGTCCTCAGACCGCCGAGGCCCCATCCTGATCGACCACCGACCACTCCAGCTTGCTGCCCAAGTGGCGAAGAGCATAGAGCAGAAGCGCTCTGAGCTCGACAGACAGGTTGAGGTACGCGTTGTCAATGTGTCGCCCACTCAACATGTCGCCGTGACGCTGCGCTTGCTTCCAGGAATGGGACAACATCCGCAACCAACGCACCGACGCGCTCGACGCTGTGCTCGAGTCCCTGGGCACGCAGACTGTCCCGCCAGACTTCCACACCGTCTCCGCGGACTCTTCGCCTTTTGGCAGCCAGAATAACTCCGATGATGAGCAGGAAGAGTACCATCCCCACGACGACACCACCCCGTTTGGTCCTCCCCAGCCAAGCACGAGCCCGCGCATGAGCCCCACCGACACCATTCGCAACCGGTCGCCAGTGCTGAGGCGACAACAGCGCAGGGACCGGAGGAGGGCAGATCGGAGTCGGTGGAAGACGTTGCGGGACTTCGTGAATGAGCGTGCGATTGAGGATTTGCTGGACACGATCGAGAAGGAACGGTTAGAGCTCGATGTGCGTTCTTCCCTCTACTGTGCTTCACTCTCCGGTGAACTGTCGCATCAGGACATTCTCGCAACTACATCGGACTACCCTGAGTCGCTGTCGAAGACGATCGGGGCTATCAGGGAGATGGTCCCCGTCGAGGTCCCGTTGCCCTCATTTAGCGAGATTTTCTCCTTGCAGGAGGCGACGTCGACGAAGATGGCGGAGGAGCTTGAGTCGCTTGCTCACCACTACCACAACATGTCGAATGCTCTACACGACTTTGAAGCGGGAGAGGAGTTTGGGGAGGAAGATATGCAAGGTCAACTGCAGCTCCGTCGTTCACCGCGTCATGCTTACATGGCATGCAGGCATGACCCAGGACGCGGAGGCGCTCCCCGTCATCATCTCCGAGCTAGAGAGTAGCATGCAATCCATTGAAGGATTCCAGTCAGTCTTCTCATATGTGTAGCTAGCGTCACATGTGCTCACATTGCCGGTTCTAGTGAACAACTGCTGGCCGCGAAGACCGCAGCGCAGGAACATCTTCAAGTGCACAGGCGGACGCTCACCGACCTTGACGAGCTCGGCGATATCATGTCAGAGATGCTCGAACGACAGCAGAATGTCGAGGTACGGCTCTCAACTCTTCTGTGTGTTCTCATTCGTTCTCATCGATTGCGCAATATGCAGAACGAGAGCATAGACCATCTTTCCTACCTCCACGCGCAACTTCGGCCGCTCGAGGAGCTGCACCACAAGTATACCTCGTACCAATACGCGTACAGCAAGCTCATCTTGGAGCTGGCGCGGCGCAAACAGTACCGGGAAGCAGCACAGCGGATTGTGGCGACTATGACCGCGCAGCTTGATGCCATGACTGAAGGTTAGTCCTCACTCATTTCGAGATTGGCTCGGCGGCTGATACCTAGGGCTCGCAGAGGAACGACTACTCCGGGCTGAGTTTCAGGCTGAGCACGGACAGTATATCCCAGAAGACTTCTGTCTCTACGTCGAAAATCCGCCAAACCGCTGGACAGTATCGACGTGGAACAACGAACCGCTGGAGACGCTCCCCGTCATCGAGAATGATCTGATTGAAGAGGTGAGCGCATGTCTGCTCCTCTATAGCGTCGCAGATCTTAGACTTCGCCTAGGCAAAGCAGCGGACAATGGGGGTGGAGGCAGCTATCAGCACGAGCCAAAGCCTGTGATTCCGTACTACGCATTCGTCTTGTTGTACTCCTGAGACATGAATCTGGACGTCGTGTGATGGAAAGAAAAAGGCCAATCACTACTCGCCATGAGTCGGCCCAGGTTCGAACTGAGGACCTTCTGTGCACGTCACACGACATGTTAGACAGATGCGATAACCGACTACGCCACCGACCCGTGGTTGATCGTTTTCTCAGGCTGGTCAGGGAGCGCCTGGCCAGGCTCGCGTCTACTAGGATGCGCGTGCGGGAGTGGTAGTACGCCCTGGCCTGTACCGAACGACGATGTCCCTCCTCGCGCCGATTATCTGCGACAATGGTACCGGTTTCTCCAAAGTTGGGTGCGTGCGCGACTGGCATGAGGACTCATTATCGTATCTGACCCACCCGAAGGTATGCTGGGAACTCGGATCCATCCTTGTAGGTCCATCCCACTCGTGTTGCGCCGTCGGGTTGCTCATCCTACCCCAGTGTCTTCCCCACCGCGATAGCGACCCGTGGACCCGCCGCACAACCCAGTCGCACAGGCCCTGCCCTGCCCTCCAAACCTGGTCATCTCGCGTCCAAGCGCGGCGTCGAGGACCTCGACTTCTTCATCGGCGACGAGGCCCTGGCCAATGCTCAGACTCCCGGCTATGGAGTCAACTACCCCATCCGCCACGGTCAGATCGAGAACTGGGACTACATGGAGCGGTACTGGGAGCAGACGATCTTCAAGTACCTGCGTGCGGAGCCTGAGGACCACTACTTTCTCCTCGTGCGTACCCCGCCTCTGCCTGCAGCGCAGCACGCGTGCAGCGTCTGATCTACCCCGATTCCATGTGCTGTGCAGACCGAGCCCCCTTTGAACCCCCCTGAGAACCGCGAGCAGACCGCGGAGATCTTCTTTGAGTCGTTCAACATCAAGGGTCTGTACATTGCCGTGCAGGCCGTTCTCGCCCTCGCCGCATCCTGGTCGTCGAACCGCGTCACTGACCGCACGCTCACGGGTACTGTCATTGACTCTGGAGATGGTGTGACGCACGTAATCCCCTGCGCGGAGGGATACGTCATTGGCAGTGCCATCAAGCACATCCCCATCGCAGGTCGCGACATCACCCAGTTCGTGCTGAACCTCATGCGTGAGCGTGGGGAGATGGCGAACGTCCCTCCCGAAGACCACCTCAAGGTTGCGGGCAAGGTCAAGGAGCAGTACAGCTACGTCTGCCAGGACATCGTCAAGGAGTTCAGGAAGTACGACCAGGAGCCGTACAAGTACTTCGCGCGTTACGAGGGAGAGCACACCGTGACGGGACGGGTACGTACAGAAGGATGCTCCGCCCCGCATCCATGTTGACCGACGCACCCGCACAGAAATATGCGATTGACGTCGGCTACGAGCGATTCCTTGCTCCCGAAATCTTCTTCAACCCCGAGATCTACTCGTCCGACTTCTTGACACCGCTCCCGGAGATCGTCGACGGTGTCATTCAGCAGTCACCTATTGACGTTCGTCGAGGTCTGTACAAGGTCTGTACACCTTTTAAACACAATCCCCACTGTATGCCGACAAGTCTCACCTGCTTGCTAGAACATCGTGCTTTCCGGTGGCTCCACGATGTTCCAGCACTTTGGGAACCGTCTCAAGCGCGACCTGAAGCAGATTGTGGACCGCCGGCTGGACGCCAGCATGGCGGCAAGCGGCAGCCAGATGCGGGTGAGTATCATGATCCTCTTCATTGGAAGGTCGCGGCCTTATCCTGCATACAGTCGTCTGGCGTCGAAGTCGACGTCATCTCGCACAAGCGTCAACGGTCTGTATCTCCCATTCCCACTTTACGCGTGCACAAGCTCACCTTCCATCTCAGCTATGCCGTATGGTTCGGTGGTTCGCTCATGGCGTCTTTGGTGAGTGGTATGCTTGTGCTGCACGAGGGGCCTATCTCATGCAGGATGCTCCATGTCAGCCCGAGTTCTACTCGTTCTGCCACACGAAGGCACAGTACGACGAGATTGGCCCCAGCATCTGCAGACGCTACCAGATCTTCGGCAGCGCGACCTAGGCATAGACAGGACAAGGATGGATGTACTGTACGTACGCATGATTCGGAACGAAATTCAATGTACTCTACTGCTTGGACGTCGCTCGCAGCACGCCAGCAAGTGTGCTGCGCACCTGTACTGTCTTCTCGGACGAACCTTGGCATGGGATTCATACAACGGGCTGGTTGACACTCCACCTGTCCAGGAATACAGGGAGCACGTAATGCTACAGTACTATACATATACTTCGCCTGCTCAGCTGGAGCAGCTGCACTGCAAGCCGAGCAGCTTCCTGTCGCCCATGCCGCAGTATCGTCGCTCTTCCCGAGCTTCTGCGTCCAGCTCCTGCTCACTCTGCTCTTGGCCCTCGCCGCCCCATGGCTCATACGGGCTGCAAGCCATCTGTTCAACAGATATGAGTATGACTTCAACGGCACGACAGCGGAGGGGAAGAACAACGACTCACATTCAAGACCTTCCGCAGGATGCGCTTCCCGCTTCCGGCGTCCGTCTCCACCTTCTTGATGACTTCCTCGAGCACCCACTGCCTCAGCACGAAACGCGGATTCGCGCCCTTCATTTCGCTCTCCCTCTCTGCATCCACATTAGCGCCCCAGTGCTCCCGCTCGCTCTCGATCCGCGCTGCATATCGCCTGAGCCAGCCAGCCCAATCGCTCTGCGCCCTGATGCGGTCCAGCCTTTCCGGCTCGGACGTGAGCTGCAGCAGGCTGTCGACGAACGCCTTCAGGTCGTCCTCCGACTCGGAGGACGCGAGAGAGGGCTTGAAGAAGCAGAGCCGGCGGAAGGTCCCGTGGAAGTCGAGCTTGTGGTCCTCCATGATCGTCAGGAGCGGGCGGGCGAGCTTCGACTCGTCGTCCCTGTCTATCCGGCGGAGTCCCAGTCGCTGCGTGCGGATAGACCCTCGTCAGCTGTCCGTGGCTGAGGAAGACTGGACGAGCGCAGGACGCACCTTGTGCATGAGCCGGCCGTACTCTACGGCGCAAGTCTCTTCTGCAACCCGCTCCATCTCCTCTTTAACGAGGGCAATGCCGCGTTTGGACCACTCCTTGATCTTGTCCTCTGACGCGTCCTCAGCCCAACCTGGGGAGACGGCCTTGCCACCTAGCTCATCCTCTGCCCCGATGAGGGGCGCGAGAGCGTTGAGGAGTGATCGCAGTGCGTGAATGCTGCAGTATACGTCAGTTTGACACCTCGAAGTAGTTCAGAGGGTAGAGGTCAGACTGACATCATAGCAGGTTGATACTGAGGGACAAGAAGGAAGTTAACCAGTGTTGATGCACTGGAAGACGCGAGCTCCTTGCCTTGTATGCATATCGACCCTCCGCGTCACTGTGGTTACATATATGCCATGAGTCGAACACATCCATGAAGGCGTATGGACCTATGCATCGATGGTCAGTTCTAGAAAAAGTACATTAAGCTACGGATGACGCTAACCGTAGTCAATAGTCAAGCCCATGATCGAGACGCTGCGAGCAAAGAGCATGAGTATTGGCAACGCCATGAGCCCCCTCACAGATACCAGACGTACTTGTCGGTGTTGATCACCCCGTGCATGAACCCATACACCTGCCAACCCGCGACCATCTTCGCATTCCTCCGTGCGACCTCCAACACGAGCTTCGTACCCCACGCATCTCCCGGGCCCTCCACGCCCGCATCTCCGCGCCACCGAACATCAGGCAGCCGCAGCACGCGGCGCGCAACCCACTCGCCCAGCACGCGGAGCGCGTCGAGGTTGGCAGGCTGCTGGCCGCCTCCGAGGAAGAACATCTGTGCGGGCGGGTTGAGTGCCTCGAACGAGCCGATGCGGATGAAGGAGGGCGCGACGCGCGTGAGGACGCAGGCGGATTCGATGCGCTCGCGCTCGACGGGGAGCTTCGGGAGGGAGATGAGGGCGAGAGAGCGGGTTGTCGGGATGCCTAGTGCGTGCATGGCTGCAGGATCATTTTGAGTAAATAGATTACTGAGAACACAGACCTGGATCTATAGTACAAGACGTACCTTCAGAGCAGAGGAACTCGCGGATGGACGAGCGAAGTACGGCCAAGCCGTCCGCCATGCGCGAGAATGGTGTGCGACCTGCGCCCTTGAGCTGGAGCTCATATTGTACGTCCGGTTCGTCCGGGTGCGGGGTACTCACTGTCAAATGCCAATTACGAGTCTAGGTCAGTCTTCGACGCGATACGCGACGGGCTCAGGAACTCACGAAGAGAGATGGCACGTCCATCGCCCAGCTGCCCCGCCCATGTCCCAAACTGGTGTCCGCTATACCGCAAAGACCAAGGGGCCCACTGCGACTGCACGTCCTCGCCCTCGCCGCTCATCAGCATCGCATGTCCGCTCAGCACGTCAACGAGCTCCTGCCGCGCCGCAACCGCCTCTTCGCCCGCACCGGGCCCATCGACCGCAGGTCCCGAGCTCGTATCCTGTCCAGACGGAATGGACAGCGACGGGCTCCCAAGCAACTCAAACGCATCCCCGACGTCCAAGTGCGGCACGCAGTCCCTCAGCCCCGTCTCCGCCAACCCAATCAGCACGCGCTCTTCGTCTCTCTTCTCTGAGACGTACTTCCTCAGCCTCCCACCTCCCTCTGCCCCTGCTCCTCTCGAGCTTGCAACAGTACGGACCTCGCGCAGCGCCTCCCGCTCGACCATCCAGTCCTCCACGGCCTTCACCTGCGCCTCGCCCTCCGCATCCTCAGGGTACTCCACGCGGTACGGGAACGGCAGGGGACAGGGAGCGACGTACGAGAAGTGCGCCTCGGGTGCGAGCAACCGCGCGCGGCGCTGCAAACTCGGACGCTCCGCGCGGGTACTGCGCCATGCGGTGGGCGTGGGGGTGTATGGATCCGGGGTGAGCGCGTAAATGAGCGAGTGCGAGGATGGGGGGAGCGGGAGGGCGGAGATGGGGACGCGCTCGTGCTTCGTCTTCGCCTGGGCAGGGCTTGCGCCTGATCCTGAGGCCATGGTGCGGATGAGAAGATGCAATCGCGAGGCTGCTCGGAGGGTATGCAAAGTTCTGGTCGCACGCATGCGCATGCGTGCGGTGGTTATGAGGAAAAGAGGGAGAGCTTACGGACGTTCAGTCAGCGACTGCTGTTCTCACCGTCCAAGGTCACGGAGGCTCCGTCATCAGCGTGGTGGATGCGGTAATCTTGTCCCGTGGGCCCCAGAGTGCGCGCGGAGTTGGCCTCCTAGGTTGCCGTTGAACGTTTGAACGTTGAACAAGCAAAACAAGCAAGTGCTACAGTAAGCTTGAGCCATGCATATGTGAGTGCGTTGGTTGTGCAAAGCAGAGGTACGCGTATAGGCGCTGCATACTGTCGGCCGCCGACTCGGTGCGCGAGATTAAACTGGCTGTGGTGAGACAACATCCATTAGACCAGGCATCAAGAAACAACATGTACTAGTACTGGTAGTGGTGGTGGTACAAAGTCAAGTGGTATATACGGTCATCAACACTGAACAGTCCTTCCGCGAGGGTAGAAGCTATTACAGTCGCGCATCCTTGGGCATCGACCGCATGGCTTGACGAACACCGAGGTCGGCGAGTACGTCCTCGGCACCGCCGAGCAGTGCGTCGAAGGTGACCGTGCGGTGGTACTATAGAGGGATATGGATGAGCTGCCCGTTCACGAGCATAGAATACAAGAAACTGGACGTACGTGCTCGACGAAGCGACCCATACCCGTCTGCGTGATACCACGACCACCAAAGATCTGGACAGCATCCGCCGCGGTGAGCTGGGCACACCGCGTGCTGTAGGACTTCAAGAACGCGATCTGTCCCGCCAGCTTGCTCGCCTGCTCCTTGTACGACTATTCGCGAACCATCAACAACTGCACCAGCAGAAGGGAAAGACGACGGCACGCACCATGTTGCACATCTGGTAAGTGATATTCTCCAGCCAGTTCTGCACGCTCTCCGTCCGCGAGATCATCGCCGCGAGCTTGCTCCGGATGACGGCGAGCGAGTGCAGCGGCTTACCGAACGCCTTCCGCTGGTTCACCCACTTCAAGCACTCCTCCACGATTGCGCGCTGGCTGCGCGCGGAGACGCAGCACATCACCCACCGCTCGTGGTTGAAGTTGCTGAGCATGACGAAGATGCCCCCGCCCTCCTCGCCAAGCGTGTTCTCTACAGGCACCTTGACCTTGTCGAAGGTGATGTATGCGGTGCCGGCCGCTGACGAGTAGGATGTCTTGATCGGCTTGGTTGAGACACCCTCGCCCCGCTCTACGAGGATGACAGTGAAGCCATCCTCCGTCCTGCACCCAACGGTGAAGCTGCCAGCTAGTCAGCACCTGGTCTCGTAACGGTTCAGCACGATAATGGGACTCACTAATCGGCGAACCTGGATAATGATTGTCAGTTCAACATGTCCTGGAAGACCACCTGTTAGGCACACTCACGTTCCGTTCGTGATCCACTTCTTCGTACCGGAAATGATCCAGTGCTTGCCATCTTCCGTCTTCGTCGCCGTTGTCTGTAGGCCGAAGACGTCGCTCCCCGCGTACGCCTCAGACACCGCCAGACAGATAAACTTCTTCGCGCTCAGGACCTCAGGGACGACCTTCGCCTTCAGCTCCGGTGACCCGAAGTTGAGCACCGGGGGCAAGCCAATTACGCATCCGGCCTGAAGACCGTCCCCGTACCCACGCGCACCGCAACGTGCAACCTCTTGCGAGATGATAAGCTCGTGGAAGTAGTCAAACTGCAGCAGGGAAGCGTTCTCAGTGCGGTCGCGTGCGCGTTTGGCGTCGGCGGACGTACCTCCTCAGGAGTGACGATGCCGCCCATAAGCGTAAGACCCTTCAGATGCTTGCCAGGGCCCATGCGCATAGCATGAATGTTGACCTCCCTATCGGACCGACCATCAATGGAACATCGTCGTCAAGTAAGTGGGGCTGGACTTACGCCATCTTGTCGAGGACACTCTGGGAAGGGCGCTTGCCATCCAGCTCACGCTCCTGGGCATCGGGGTAAATGTGCTCATCGACAAACTCGCGGATTGCCTTCTGCAGCTTCCGGTGACTCTGTCCCACACATTTCTGGTTATGGACATACTCCAGCTGAAAGAGACGTGAACAGATGACGCACCTCCTTGTAGTACGGACTGTGGTAGCCCTTCGCAAGCCAGGACGGCTCCGCGTAGGGCACCTGGCTGATCTCCCCGGGCATCCGCCCGCCTTTGACCTGCGGCTCCTCGCTTTCGATCACGCCAATTTGCAGCCGCGCGTACTGCGGTCGCTCGAGGACCTCGTGACGGTGCAGGCCGTAGAACGCCTCAGTTGCGTCCTCGCCGGCTGTGTACGTGCGCAGAAAATTAGTCAGAGCTGTTCCGAGTGACGCGCGCGAGCGACACAGAGGGGCGGCGAGAGCGAAGAGTAGATAGGGGACAAAGGTAGAGCCGCAGAGCGGGAGGGAAGGGGAGGAGAGAGATAAGCTACTCACGGATGCCCTCGTCCATAAAGACGGAGATGCCTCCGGGATGGAGGTTGCGGAAGCGTGTCACATCGTACACCTTCGAGTCGATGATAATCCACTATAACCCTCATGAGCGTCGCGTCAACAAGGGCGCGCAGAGAGACGTACCAGGCTGTCCTCCGTGTTGTGCTGTTGGACACTCCAGACATGAGACTCGCATACAGGAATGCGCAGAACGCGGCAGGAAGCGACGTACCTTCGCGACCTCCTCGCGGGTGAACTTCCTGAGCTCCTTGGTCGCCATGTTCGCCGTGGGGTGAGGGTAGAAAGTGAACGTGTGCGAGAGGGTGAGCAGGGGTTTTATGATGGAATTGCACCCGCGACAATCACGTCCGGGAGTGGGGTCGCGGTGTCCGAAGTGATTCCCCGGATCCCCAGAACAACGCGTCTGCCCAGCGTCAGCGGACCCGCAACGAGCGCTCTGTCACCGTCCCCCGCATGTGAATACGTACTCCTCGGCCACGTGAAAACACCCGTCGCGACAACCAATCAGCTGCCGCGCTACAGTAACGGACACTCGACGACTCGAATGCCTTGAGCCCGCCTTGAGGCACTTTGGCCGGCGGAAGCTGTCTCTGAGTCTGTATCGCACGGCGACCACCAAGAGAAGAGAGCAGAACACACATATGCAGAGTGCAGAAAGAAGATGTCAATTGCAATGAGACTAAACGTTAAAGATTTAAATCCACCCGGAGGCGCGTCCAATATCTTACGCAGCGTCGCGGGCGGAGGTGTGCACAGGGTAGTACGAGTAGAATGCGTTAATGGGGTGGTGCAGAGTCTGCTGCAGGCGTAGAAGTAGAAGTAGCGCGAGGAGTGACAAGATGCGAATGGGGGGAGGAGGAAATGAACAATACGGATAGTAATAACACAAGGGATGCTAGTGCTGCGAGAGGGTGGTCTCGACCGACAGCGCGAAGAATAAACGAGCGCAGGCGCAGTCCGTGTCGAGGATGCAAAGACAAATCGAAAGCGAGAGCGAGAATCGAGGGATAAGAGAAGGAGGACGAAACCGAAGATGCCGGGCTGAATATAACTTATGATACAACTAAGAGGAGAGATGCGTGGTGGAAATCGAGGCAACTGACAGGCGAGAGGCATAGTGGACAAAGCGAGTCATAAGTACGTGTGCCGTATGCGTGCATACGTAGTCCCGGGACAAAACGAGCGTGTAGGGCGAGACGAGTATCGAGTACTCTCTGTTTGGGTTCATACGCCCACACGCGCTTGCGCTCACGGCGAGACGGTCGTGGGTGGCTCGTGACAAAACGAGAGGGGGAGAAAATTTGCGAGACGAGACGAGTAGCCACACGACATAACTGCACCGGGCGTAAGGCGCGTGTTCGTCATGGCTGAGACGTGTTGTAGTGCTGGTGCTGGAGGGATCGAACCGAGAGCGGAGGAGAGCAGCTGAATGACGAACATAACGATGACATGCCAAGTGACGGACAGGACGTGTGGATGGCGATGATAGGTGATAATAATCAAACACTTGTGGGTGATGATGAGATGCTGACGAGGCGAATGAAATGATGAATGGGAGATGGGACCAGAAATCGAGCTAGATCATGACGAGGGCGTAGCGTGCAGGGGAATAGTAGGCATGGACATGGACGGGACACAGGCGATTACGACCACAGGATGGGCGGAGTTATTGATGCGCAGAGGCGAGGAGCGGCGGGGGCATACATCATGGGCATATCCTGCATACGAGTCCATGGAGGGCAAGGAGAGAGAATGCGAGCCTAACACTCGACGTTCATCTCCTCGGCCAGGGTCTCGTGCAGATGCAGCTGGGCCCACTCGATCGCATACAGCGACGCCTTCAGGAACTTCTTGGTCGCATACTTCTTGCAGACGTGCTGCTCAGAGAAACCCTCTTCGGTGAGCTTTTCAATGAGCAGCTTGTGGCCGGGCTGCAGGTGCTCCTCGGTGAAGCCGGAGTAGTAGACAAACGCCTCGTTCTGCATAAGGAAGGGCGTCAGTTCCAGCTCAACATCACAGCACGTGCCGTTCATAGAAACACTCGAACGAAAACGGCACACAAAAGCTTGATGGGGCGTGGCCACCTCATTGTGCGCAGTATATATAACGGTGACGAATCCTGAAAGACACTCACCCAGTCTCCTCCCAGCATCTTCCTCGCCGTATACATGCCAACCGCCGCGATAAGACTCGGCTTGACGCGCAGGAAGCGGTGGTCCAGGAGCGTCACTTCGGTGAGGAACTTGCTCAGTGTTCGCGTCTGGAGGTCGTAGTCGTCCGCTTTGCTGATCTTGCGCATCCAGCTGTAGGGCGAGCAGTAGTGGCTGACCTTGAAGTCGAGCGTCTGGAGCATAATGCGTTCGCCCTTGAGGATCTCCTCTTTGGAGTAGCCGCGCTCCGTCATGAAGACGAACTCTTCTACGGACGGGGCGAGAATCTCCTCGTACTTCGCGGCGATGAACATGGCGGTGACGCCAACAAGCTGCAGCTTCAGTAACGAGACGACGCGTTTTGACAAGAAGCGGTCGACTATGTTGACAGCGATCCAGAGCGTCTCAGGAAGCATGTGGTAGCGCAGGTGCACCTGGAGGAGCCAGTCGACCAAGGTTTGTCGCATCTGCCAGTTGATCTCGCTCTGACCGTCCATGTATTCTGCGCTAGGCATAACCTCCTCCTGAAGTGAAGATCAGCGGAGCATGGGAGACAAAGCCTTCGCGAGACGCACCTCGAGCTCCTGCATGTACTCAAAGATGTCTTCAGCGTACTCCGAGACCATCGTCGTGTCAAACTCGTCGACCTCATCGTGGAAGTGCTCCTTGATGTCGTCAAACTCGCGTCTGTAGCGCTGCGCCCGCACTGTCGAGACCTCGGGCCATACCCGCTGGCGCTTGGCGACGGGTTCTTCATCGTCTATCTCCTCTTGTTGCAGTTCCTCTTCTCGATCGCTCAACTCGGTGAGCTCGGCCTCGTCCACGGCGTACTGCTCGACGACATCGGATACGGCGTGGTCCTCGACTTCCATGTCATCGTCGTCAACGAGAACATTGGAATCAGCGACGGTGGCGGGCGGGTCTTGAGGAACGGGGATGCGACGCGATGAAGGAAGGGGAACCTGTGGTCGGTAGACGCGCCCAGAGGAAACGCGTGCTTGTACTTGCACAGTCGTTATGGGAGCCTTGCCGGGACCGAGAGGAACTCGCTGGGGACCAGTTGCCGCAGCGAGAGAGGCAGAGCGACTGCGTTTGAGACCTGTCTCGACGGTCTCTTTCTCCTTACCGGAGAGTTTCCCGTTAACATCCTAACAGGGACGCAGCGCAGTGAGCACAGATGTTCAACTCGTTCGAAGTCCTGGATGATAGATGATGGATTCTCAATTCAAGGCCTGGCGCACCAACGACCATGTCCCAGGGCCATTAGCTGTTATTAGGAGGCTGGCACGTCGAACGTGGAACAACAACGTTTTGGCGTCGCAGCCACGTGAATCGTCCCCTCGACGATCCAAGTGAGGTACGTCCGATGCTCCGATCATAGAACGATAGTCCGAGCTAAGCGTTGCAGATACTCCGCACTGGAGAGGAGTCCATGACGAAAGTGGCGAACGTCGCGATCACGCGTTGAGAAGCCCTCTGCGCGCTGGGCGCGACAGACGCCCAGGACGCGACCTCCAGCCACAGTGGGCGGCTGACGGCGTTCGTTGGCGAAGGGTCGGGATACGACCCTGCCAGCTCATCGCAACAGAGATCCGGCAGCAGCATCTCATGCAACTGTGGAGGTGGAGAAAGGGGGGCGGAAACGAAGAGGGTGCACTAGGTGACATCGGGTAGACGACGAACCTTGGTGCGGTTAACGGCAGTGGTCGTCACTTCTGTGAGGACGGGGCGTTGGACGCCGTTCTTGATGACGTTCTTGACAGCTTGACCTGCAGGAATGCGGGATCCTCCTGCGACGCTGGAAGCCTGGCGGACATGTCTGCTCATTGCGTTTTCGTCGGCATTTCTGGGACGTTGGGGGCCGGTTCGGTTTCGCATAGGAAGCTATTCGAGCCATGTCAGTCAAGGGGGTACTCGGGGGTCAAGCGGGGAGAGCGTCGAGATACTTACACGCAGGTTGGTGGCCATCTCGTGGTGAACAAGTTATATCTACTAGTTGTAAAGTGTTGCGAAGAGTCGGGGTGACAGCGAGGAGAGTGTCGGGGCAAATGTCGAAACGAAGAGGGAAATGTCGCAAAGGAAAGACCCCGACGCGCTGTGGTGTGGATGAGGGGAAGGCGGAGACTGTCGGCGGGACAGAGAGTGTCAGCCTGGTTCAAGGCAAGGACAAGCAGGTTCGTTTCGCGATTTCAACCTAGACGAGGTCGCGTCTCCACGTGATCGCCAAAGCGGGCCAAATAACGCGCCTCAGCGTCTCCTGCGAGCGCCTTTGTGTTGCCCCACCCAAACAACACGGCGTCTGTCATTGTTGTTCTTCGCGACATTGGACGCGGTTCATCATTCTTTGATGTCCAATCACCCTAGCATCTTTGTCGATGTTCCCAGAGACGTTCATAGTACGTCTTCACACAACCCGCACGCATTCTCAAGGAACAGCCTGCCGGACGAAACAGGCTACACTCATAATGGAGAATATACTCGTTTACGTGACAACAGACTCGAACAGCAAGCAACTCGCCTGGCGCGGCGAAGAGCGGCGGGCATATGCGACTTTCGGGCCAGAAGCGCGCCACCCATGTCCCAGCTCTCACACGAGGCAGCATGAGGCTCGGCTTCCAACTCCCGAGTGACACCGCGATTCGCGGGATGATGGCGAGACAACCGCGCAGCTACTGACCACGGGCGGAGGTTAAAGATCGTGTCTTGAGCAAGCGGGTGGCACAGGGTGGCGTGAAACCCCGGAAGGCGGTGGCGAGGCTGACGCTGACAGTCGGATTATTCGTCCCTGATCGTATGGCGGTCATATCTGAGGGCTGACTTGTCAGGACTCAGCTTCAAAGATCCGGAGCAAGAGTAGTGCCAACTCACTGCACAGCACCAAGATATAGTACAACCGTGCCCAGTGGTGTGTAGTAGGATCCAGCGCCCCTCGATCGATAGGAGAATGCTAATAGCGATGAAATTCCCCAGCTTGCTATCGACGCCGACCAGTAAGCGATCCTCTCGACTACATAGAAGAGCTGTGGGTATCGACATGAGTACTTCTTCATCGATCGGTTCACTGGAGACCTACCGAGAACTCGACGGAGACGCCAAGACGCCATGATGTCCGCACAAGATGTTCGCAGCTTGGCTCACCTCCCATGGGTCTCGGGCGTCGAGCAGCGGTGAGTCGTGACGACCATATGCGAGCGCCAAGCTTCACAGTAGATCCGTACGGCTTCAATGAGAGTTCGCAGTCAGTTACATGCGACGGCCATATCGCAAGACTACAGGTGCACTCACAGCTCATGGTTCACAGCACGGATTACTGACCGTCACCACTACTCCGGATCTTATCCCATCGCCGCTCCCTTCCTGCGTTCCTCCAATCTCCGACCTCCTGCGCGACTGCAGGACTCGCGATTCGGACCGGAGCTCCGATCCCTGCCCGACCCACGGTGGATGGAGGTTCGAGTGGTGCCACAAGACCGCCGCGGTCACTTGAGGGTTCACCTAGTGCCATTCCAGGCTGCCAGCCTTGCTTCAAGAGCAACCGGTGGCCGATGTTGGTGGAAGCCAAGGGGGCCGGAGGTGGTGGAGGTGCTATGGGCGCAGGGGTGGCCGGCATCGATATCGAAGGAGAGGGAACCCTTGAACATCCAGCGCTCGGTGTCACAGCCGGGGTATGATCTGGGTGAAGCGCACGTCGTCTTGCGCTCCTGTCGACATATTGCAGGGTCCGTAATTCGGTTGACGACGACGCCGGAACCCTGGACGATAAGAGGCTACGTTTCAGCGCGGCGAGGGCCTTCTTCGGATTACGGTCTTGCGGTCGTGCCGATTCTGCAGGGTCCGTGCCCAAGATGTTGGCCTTCCGCTTCTTAGACGTGCCAGAATCGCCGTCCGCGGTAAGGTGAAGAAACAGGGGTATTTCCTGGTCAGCTTGGGGAGAGCAGCCGGGGCAAGGCGTTGTGTCCTCGTGAACATGGGCGAGGAAGGTCGTACCTCCGATCGTCAGGCGATCAAGGTGGTGTAGCGTCCGGGGCATGCTGGCGACCCTCGGAGCTGAGAGCCGAACCCCCTTCTCATCCGCACCCTCTGCCGCTATGGCTGAGCTTGTGGCAGAAGGGGCGCTCGCTGACCGAACAAAGGTGCCGTGTTTCGAACCCATGTCGACGATGGACCATTGCGCGCGGTCCTGGTCCCAGTAGATAGTTGCGTGCAGCTTGGACACCTCCATCTCCTTCAAACGAATCCTGGGTGTGTCAGAGCCTGCAGGCGCCATGTCACGGCCGATCTGAATCTCCGGATACCCGTCGAGGAGGGCAACCTTGTGCTGCCTGCGAAGAACGGGACTGCGCTGGACAAGAAGTCGCAGAGACGAGGAAGAAGTGGGCAAACCTAGAAGGGCTCGTGACTCTCTAGCAGACGCAAGCTGCTCTGGGGAATCTTCCACGTCTCTGGGCCACTCGATGGATGGGGAGTAGACGGTGCCAGAGGTGTCTTCATTACGTGCATCTACGGGTCCGTAGGTGGGATTATGTTCGGGACCGAGATTTGAAGCAATTTCCCCATCTTCCATGAGTCGTAATGCGTACGAGGTGCACAAAGCGTGTTGTGAGACGTGTCGGATGTGAGGCAGTAAGGTCAGGAAGCGTTGATTGAAAGCCGCGGTGAGGGCAGGAGGAGAACTCGGAGTGAGAAGACACGAGGCGCCCACGAGGATCTACTACATCTAGATATGGAAGTGACTCTCACGCCTCGGTTGGTTCGCGAGTGCCCTGTGGTTCGAACTTGCGGGCGTCCGCCGCGTGGCGGTGGCGACAACACTCTCCTCCTCAACCACCGGGCGCAGAGGCCTGTAAGTACACTTGGAACAAGTAAGAGACATACTCATGAGGCGATAACGAAAGCTGTATAGTAGACTCAAATCAACCGCTCGCAGGGACCCAAACTCAAGACCGGTTCTGATCAGGACATCGAACCGCACGCATGGAGTATTTGTCCGAAGTGAGTAGCCTGGCTCGGAACTGCCTGAAAAGATGCCTTCCTGATCCCCACGAATCACGCAACTTAGGACCACGTGAAGCTCCTTCTCACCAAAGAATGGCTCGTGAAGACGGACAGCGAGTCGTCGACGCCTTACCTCTTGGTTCGTCCTACCCGCACCTATTTCCCCATACGCACCACTCACATTCGACGCCACCATCGATGCCAGTAGAAGTTTTATGCATCCACCGTGGATTTGACCTGCTGCGTATTGATCACAGACACGAAGAATGCGTGGGGCGAAGGTGAGCCACTCATGTTCTGGTCTGATAAGTAGCAGACTTCCGCGTAATGTGACGAGGGCGGCATGAGGGCTATACCTTCCAGCCCCGTTAGAGAGGGCGCACATCACAGTCCGGGGCTCCCGACCTTTTGCACTGGACATGAAGTCACCAGCGCAAGCCACTATGATGCGCTTATAGAAGGGGAAACCCTTGCCTTCAACCTAATGCGTGAGACCTCATTGGTGCCGTTGAGGGCGGGAAACGTCTCGGATCCTTGCACTACCACCAGAGCTCCATGGGCACACTTCGAACCGCTCGTCTCTTCCGTGAGGTCGCGCAGGCAGTATATGGCATAGCCCGTCTGAGCTCGCCTTAGCTCCCGGATCGATGGTCTATAGCCCATTTGTACCCGCTATCACAACTGTCCTTGTGGTTTCTGAGGAGGGAACGCAACATGCTCACTAAGCACACAGTACTGTCCAGTAATCAAATCGCCAGGAGGTGGCGTGATTGCAACCCGCAGAAGTCTACCAGCTTCGCGGAAGAAGAGGAAGAGGAAGCATGGAGGATGAAGTGCTTGGAGTTCCTAACGTCAGCCCACTCAATCGGAGGCTTTACCGAGCTGTCCTTTGAGCTCGGGAAGTCTAACTTCGCGGTATGGAACTATCGCCACGTATCGGAAGTACTGAACTGAGTGGCATTGACCAGGACTTCGCCTTCACTCTAGGTGGCGACACATTCCGCTGGCGGTGGGAAACGTTCCACCTTGGTCCCAGGATGTCAGCAGACGTCCTGTCCAAGCACCTTATACTGCCGCTGATCAGCATGTCACACCTCGCGTTTTCTTCAGCTGATCCCTTGGGCGCGACTTCCGAGACTGACCTGGAGAAGGTACGAGCCAACTGTCTGTATTCTAGCCGAGATCTCCGCTGAATAGAATGCATGCGTTCCAGTCCGTAGACAAGGTCGGGAGGACAGCTCGCCGCACGTTGGACACGCATGTCAGGAACGCGCTATCCAAGCCAGTCCTGGCGACGACGCTCCGGCGCATTACCGCTATGTTCAACTTCGTCCCGGACCTCCGTAAGTCTCTCTTTCAATAGCCCCATGACGTCTCATACTGAACCCAGATGCAGCCCGGATTGTCGCAGATTCGAAGGTCCCGGATCTTAAACCGCCCTCCCCGCCTACTGCGTCACGAGCGAGAGCCACCACCCCTCCTGAGCAGGCAGCGCCAGCCCGCAGTTCATCTCCAGAGTGGCCTTCACCAGCTCGCGGATTGCGTGCGGTATGTTGTGGAGCCTATGCCCCGCTAGGCCCTGTTCTAGAAGCTGATTACCACCGCTCAGGAATCGAAGACTAAGGCTAAACCGGCCAGTCAAGCCAAGCATCCGAGTCGTGTGCCCTCCAAACCGACGCCTTCGGCTGCTGATGACTCAGTCACTGAAGAGGAACCCGAAGAGAACGACCACGCTGCATCGGCCGGGAAGGGCGAAGCCGTCCCGCATAACCGTCGGAGCACGAATTCAAGGGACGGCAGCCCCGTTCGATCAGTTCCTTCAAAGCGAGCCACCCCAGATCAGTCCCCTCCTCCGAAGTCTCGGAGCAGCCGCAAGGAGCCCTCGCCTCCAGCATCCTCGTCCCCGCCGCCCCCAAAGAAGCTCAAGAAAGCGCAAGTTTTCGACTCCAGTGACGAGGAAGACAGTGAGGAGGAGCGGAAGAAGAGACTAGCACGGCTGAAAGGAAGCTCTACTCGTGGTGCAAAGCAGCCTGTCAAGCGAGGAGGGCGACGATTCTGAGGACCTCCAGGGTTACGGTTCACACGGCGCCCTCCATGACATGATCGCGGGTTTATCTCCTTCTCCCCACGAGAAGTCCCATGTATCTCACTTATCTGCGTTGGTACCCTGAGCCAGGAGGCATGTGCCTTGCCGCACGCTTCCCCAGCTGCATCGTGTTTACGTCGTGTTCCGTGTTGTGGACGGCCTTAGTACATGTTAAGGAGACAACTAGACGTGCGCTGCCTTCGAATGGTGAGCTTTCGGCCACCGCTTCTGTCCCTTGAACGTTGTCACTTGACTGTAGGAGTTAACTGTGCAATGTCCGCAAGTCACCTTCAAGGTCCTTTTGGCGGACTTGCGGCTCGTGTTGCATGGCGCAGCTGAAAGAACGTGCAGTTGGGTGTCGCGAAGGGTGTGGTATTGGTATCTACTATTCGAGCGTAGTATGCGTGACGATGGAGAGCAATAATACAGCAAGGAGGCATACACAGCATGGTGAAGGGGGCGAGGCGAGTGAGGGGATATCACGGTCATCTACGTCTGACGCGAGCGGCCAGGGCAGCTTCCTTGCACGCATCGCAGGGTTCCTGGATCAAGTTCAGTACTTTCCGCCTCTCGCGGTATGTCTGCCGAGTCTCCAGGTCAGCGGACATGCCTTGACTGATGTCATATGTTGCGCGCACCTTGGGACAAGGACAATTGCGGGCCCCCTTGTGTGCGTGAGCGGAGCTGACCCCGCAATTCGGTGAGCCGCAATCCCACTTCTCGCCTGAGTAGTACAAGATCACAAAGTGCTGAGGGTGGGCGACGTCAGCCATGCGACCGAGGAACAGGCAGGAACGGCATTACCGGGCATCCTCGGTGCTGATTGCCACAACTAGCATGCACGAGAAGGAGACGTGAGCTTATGATAGTCGACGGTAGAATAGAACGGCTGACGCTTCTTCCCAGCACATATCTGGAGAGGGCAAAGGTTTCAACGGGAGACGTGTTGACAATTATGGACTGGTCGGGAGTATCGACCGTCGAGGTCGACAGGTATGGCAGGGGGCGATGAACTATAGATATGATTTCAGGGGCAGCAGCATCACTCTTATAGGGAGCCAAAGACGCCCTCATAGAACGAGAGTGCGACGCAAGGGGCAATACTTAGTGCCAGCATAGGTTGTCTTGTCACGAGAGAAGGCGGTATACATAGGCGCAGTGGCCACTTGGCAGCCGCGCGTTTTCCTTTTACGACGCGCCATTTAGTGCGGAGAGATACGGTTTTCAGATGGCGAAGACCTCTGCATCCCGAGCTGCCGTAGATGGCATCGTGATAAGAAGTCGCGGAGGCGGAGACCGGAGCAGAGCCTACCAGTCCGGTGGAGGCTAGCCATAGTAAGGTCCGGTGACACGAGCTGGCACGAGTCAGTACCCGGCCAGAGACGTCGGCTGGGTATGTAGACGCGTCTGCGGCCGCGGATGCGGGGTCGCCCGGTCGCATTGAATGGACTCTACAGGATGCAGGAACGTACCCGGAGATTTGCCGCATGGACGTGACCTCGTTCGACTGGGTTTGACTTTAGAGACGCAGCGAGATGGGCGAGGGCAACGAATCTCCGTGTGCGAGGTTCGGAATGGATTCCGCCATCGATGGCCGGGCGCAACGTCACAACGCAACATGACGTGTTCTGGGACGATCATGACCGCGAGTTCGGAGAGTTACAATGAGGCTTGCGGATCCTGTGGCGGATGTCGGAACGAATGGTAGCAATTCAACGAACGAAGGCGCAGGTGGATTCGCAAACCGTTGGGCTCCAGGTTGGGTGGGACATTGCATACTGCAGCAGCATTCGTGGCGAGTCTTGGAACATACGAGAACATCGCGTTTCTGCAACCAACGATGATCACAGAAGAGCCCAAGCATGTGGGAGGTGGGGAGAGTCGGGTCGGCGGGAGGCCATGGCATGTTCATGGGGTCCAATGCCGAAGGTTGCGGCAACATATCATACCTATCGCAGCAGGTGTCATCAGTAGATTCCGAGTTCTCTCATCAGAAGACTTGCGGTACTTACCTGTGAGCCATACATTGTTCATCTTCGTGACCGCGTCTGCGTATCTCAGCCGGGCTTGTGACCGGTCTGAATGTTCGACCGCCTCACGTTAAGGTATCTGTCCAGCCAGGCCTTTCAAGCGCTAAGACAGGTGCAAGGTGAGCAAATAACTGTGGACGTTTACCTTACGGCCAGAGTCGGAAGGGACAAAAGGCGTACTGGTGAACCACGATGGACCATCGGTTGTTCGGTCCGGGCGTCCTCCCTCTCGGGCGTCAAAATACATATTCTTCGACCACTGTCTTACGTCTGGACTACGCTGCCAGTGCCAACACTTGCTGACTCGTTGCTTCACGCGTTGTCCTGGATCTGTGTCTCTGCGCTGCTTACTCTGGAGATACACCTCGAGCAGTCTACACTATGGCACAAGCGGTCCAGGCACCCGCCGCACCCCCAGGCCCGAAGGTAAAATTCTCAAAGCAACCACCTCCGGTTAAGTACTCACGTCCCGCAGACGAAAACGAAAGCAAAGAAGAGGTACTTGAAAGCGAAGAAGGAGCGAAGAAAGAAGCGCAAAGCCCTGCCAGGAGAGCTCAAAGCACCCAAGAAAGGACAGGAAGACGCATCTGCAACCGAGGAGTCCGACTTAAGTGGAAGTGAAGCGGAGGAAGGATCGCAGGGTGAAGAGCGGGAGGTTTCTAAGGTGTCAGCGCGTGCCAAGGCAAAAGACGATGGCGGTGAGCGACCAAAGAAGCGACGCAAGCTTGACACCCCCCCTCCCCGTGCCTCAAGTCCACCAGAAGACAATATTGAGCTCGACGAGAGCGAAGAACCTGCAGTTCCAGCACGACCCAGGTCACCCACGCCCCCTGTAGCCCTTCCGGCATTCCCCCAACCTCGAAGACCCGAGGCTCCGTCAAAGTCCGTGCTCGCGCTACAAGGACTGGACAAGGCCTTGATCGAAGCTGAGGTTGTCGATCCAGCTACGACGCTGCAGCTAGAGCCGTCAAAAAACGCGCAAGATGAGCGAACTGGTCTGAGTAAGAAGATGAAGAGGCGTCTGCAGGACCTGGGTATCACGGAGCTCTTCGCCGGTCTGTCCGCGTCCATGTCGCTGGTGTCCCATGTATGTATCGCTTACGCCGAGTTTTCCGCAATAGTACAGACGGCGGTGGTGCCGTTGCTTCTATCTACTCCGGGCTCGAGGTCATTATACCGACCATATGACCCTCCAGAAGACCTGTGTGTATCGGCGCCTACCGGTAGTGGGAAGACGTTGGCATACGTCTTGCCGATCGTCGAGGTACGATAGTCCATGCCTGGTCATCGCAAGTCTCATGCTGATGGGATGACACAGGTGCTGTCGTCGCGAGTAGTTACGCGTCTCAGGGCCCTTGTCGTGTTGCCAACTCGAGACCTTGTAGTCCAGGTGCGGGAGACGTTCGAAGCGGTGGCCAAAGGTCGCGGGTTGAACATCGGGACTGCAACCGGACAACACTCATTTGCGCACGAGCAGTCTCAGCTGGTAGCCGAGCGAACCACAGAGTAAGTATATTAGGCGCATGGACCTGTGGTGCTTGCTGACTTGTCCCTAGTTTGCAGGGTGGATCGAGTAAAGTTGACATTCTTATCTGCACTCCGGGACGATTAATGGACCATCTACATGGCACCCCCAACTTCTCGCTACAGCATCTTCGATTCTTGGTAAGCTACAGTTACTTACCGTCGCCACTTAAGGTCGCTGAAGGCAGGCTTCTATAGGTCATTGACGAGGCCGATCGTCTACTTGCGCAGTCTTTCCAAGACTGGCTGGCGCAAGTGCTCGCCGCAACACGCCCTCCACGACCTACAGAATATTCTAACACCGCGCCTTCGGACATAGCAGTCTCACCTCCTCAGACCACTCGACCGCATCCCGACGCCTTAGCACCGGCATTCCTCCACCTGCTACGAGACGTGCCGTACGTCCGGACTGACCTCGACGAGCAGAAGGAGTCCTCCTGCCAAAAGCTACTCTTCTCCGCGACGCTCACCCGCGACCCGGCGAAGATCTCCGCCCTCGGTCTACGGCAGCCCAAGTACATCGTGGTGCAGAGCCCGAAGACGACTGGTACTGCGAGCAAGGAGGAGGGCATGCTAGACTTTGTGATGGAGAAATTCACGATGCCTGCGACGCTCACGGTACGCGCTCCTGCTCTCTGCTGCCTCCGCCGACGGCGCTGACTTTTGTCATTTCGCAGGAACATATGCTCGTGTGCGAGTCAGCGATCAAACCGCTCATGTTCTTCCAACTCGTGCACTCGCAGAACGTCACGAACGCACTTGTGTTCACCAAGTCCGCGGAGTCGACCACCCGGCTCGTGCGCTTGCTCGAGTTCTTCGAGGCTGCGTTGCAGAAATCTCAGGTTGCGGAGCCGGGCAAGGTCATCGTGGCGCGTGCGTACTCCAGCGACCTCTCGCCCAGCGAGCGCAAAGCCATTCTGGAGCAGTTCAAGAACCAGGAGATTCACATGTACGTCAGCTTTTCGTCATAGGGCCATGGGTGCGATACGAACAAGAATTGCACTAACCGCTGTTGGGTTGGCAGATTGGTCTGCTCTGACCTCATTTCCCGCGGCATCGACATCAGCCATGTCTCTCACGTCGTGAGCTACGATGTGCCTGTGGACTTCCGGAAGTACGTGCACCGTGTGGGGCGCACGGCGAGAGCTGGCCGCGCCGGTGATGCGTGGACCCTCGTCGAAGAGCAAGAGGTGAGTCACGGTTCCTTGCCGATACCATCACCATACGCAGCGGTGTTGGAATTGTCTGGACTCTGAGCTTCCGGGCTCACCGATCGTTTGCAGGCGCGGTATTTCAAGTCCATGATGAAGTCCGCCGACCATCTCGGGAAAGTGAAGCGGTTGAAAGTGCCGGAGGCTGACGTGGAACCGCTCAGGCCTGCTTATGAGGTGCGTCCGTGAAATCGAACCATGCGCAATGCATACACTGAGAGGTACTGGTTCTTGCGCATACGCAGACGGCGCTGGCCCGACTGAAGGAGTTTTATGCTCACTCTGGCTGAAGGGCTTGGCATGACGAAGCGCGGATATGTCACCTTCGGCGCTCCGGTCAACCACAATTCAACCACCCGGTCCAAACCCGGTCCCATGCAACCTGGAAAGAGTGATCGCAGGGCTCTGTTGCTCCGATTGGGTTTCCTTTCGAGTCAAGTATGTAACTGGCACAACACTCTCTCACTCGCGGTGCCGATAAAGGGTACCTGTTCGGTCACAATACAGTTGCTGACTCGCCTGTCTCGCATCACTGTGCTTGACCGAGTGTGCCGGTTTGATGCCCATAGCTGCGCCGTAGGTCCAATACGGGGTTGGGCACTTGCAAGTCACCTCATAGTTCACACTAATTGACTGCCATGGTCGCGGGTCGCCGTCCGGCGAGAGCCTATCAACGGGGCTGTCTCGGACATTTATCGTGTAGGTACATGTGCATGCAGCTGCTGCAGGCAGATAACAAACATACTCAGTTTCGGCCGGTGGCGCGGCCGCCCAAGGGGGGGTGTCGGAGAGCCACCTTGTCCACAGCACATAGCGGCGTCCATCTGAAGCTTGGGGTTAACCGCGCCGCGACAGACAATGTGGGCGTCGGTGTACTGACAGTACTTACTTACCTAGTTCGCGGGGTGCGATCTAGGGGTTGTGCCCGGGTGCACTATGTATGTAGTAACGACGCTGTACCGCCGAGCAAGCGCCTGTGGTTTGTCATCGCAATGATCGCAGACATGTCCGGAAGAGCGGGTGCGCATTACATACGGCCCGCTAGTGGGTCAGATAGCCTTCGCATTGACTCGTAATCAGTCCGGGCCCGTATAAGTCTACGGTTTCCCTGCATGGCCGCTGCGCGCGAGCCACGCACGCCATCTCCATCCTTGCCCGACAAGTTCAGCAACAATCCATGTCCGGGATGACGCAAGTCGAGTCGCTTAGCCCAGAAGGCTCGCTCAAGAAAGCCAAGAAACCTAGATGGTACGCCGAGGCTGACTCCTGACTTTTGCAAATACAACGCCTCTGATATCAGATAACTTGACACTGACAGGAGCCCGAAGCGTTTGTTAACTCCCAAAGAGATTCCTCCTCCCAAAGCCTCCCTCGACGACGCCGACATCATCCCCGAAGTTGGTGCATCATGGTGGTCGCTACTCACCTTTGGATGGATCACCCCGCTCATGTCCTTGGGCTACGCGCGCCCGCTCGAAGCGTCCGACCTCTACAAGCTCCAGAGCCATCGAGAGTCCCAGGTCATTGCAGACAAGATCACCAAGTCCTTCGAGAGGAGGCAGGCTGCTGCGACCGAGTACAACGAGAGGCTCGCGAATGGGGAGATCAGCCCAGGTCTGAAAGGTGTGTGGTGGTCACTACGGGGCGACCGCGCGGAACGCGAGAAGCAATGGAGGGAGAAAGATGGGCGGAAACGCGCGAGTCTGGTTCTGGCGATGAACGATAGTATCGCATGGTGGTTCTGGTCGGGCGGTATCCTCAAGCTGGTCGCGGACGTCTCCCAGGTCTGCAGTCCGCTCCTCGTCAAGGTATGTCCTTCGAACCCTTATTCAAGCGCAGTAAGAGCTCATTCCTTCCTCAGGCTATCATCAACTTCGCCACACAGTCATACACGTATGTCCTTGCATCCGACTTCATGCGCCTTGACGCTGACGTCATCATCGCAGCGCGCACCGTGAAGGCTTGTACGATCAAATACCGCCCGTCGGTAAAGGCATTGGTTTGGCCATCGGTCTCTTCTTCCTCCAGCTGCTCTCGTCCTTCTGCACGCACCACTTCTTCTATCGCGCCGCGTCCACCGGTGTCTTGCTCCGCGGAGGTCTCATCACCGCGATCTATGACCGCTCTCTGAAGTTGTCGTCACGCGCCCGAGCAACACTCACGAATGGCAAACTGGTCAACCATATATCCACGGATGTCTCTCGGATCGACTTCTGCTGCTCGTTCCTGCAGCTGGGTCTCACCGGTCCCATACAGATGGTCATCTGCCTCATCCTCCTCATCATCAACTTGGGTCCCTCCGCTTTGGCTGGCTTCGCGTTCTTCGTCCTTGTGACGCCCATTCAGACCCTTGTCATGAAGCAGTTCATCAAATTGCGCCACAAGTCTATGATCTGGACGGACAAGCGCGCGAAGTTGTTGCAGGAACTTCTAGGGTCAATGAAGATCATCAAATACTTTGCTTGGGAGGAGCCTTACCTCAAGCGGATTGCGGAACTGCGAGGCAAGGAGATGGGGTGAGTTGTTTCGCACATGTATGCCTCAGTCCGGAGAAACTCACCATCGTTTCAGTTACGTTCGGACATTACTCGTCATCCGATCCGCCAACAACGCTGTTGCCGTGTCGCTGCCGGCCCTCGCGAGCGTCCTTGCTTTCGTGGTCTACTCAGTAACGGGCCATTCGCTCGACCCCGCGAACATCTTCGCGTCCCTCACGCTCTTCCAGCTTCTTCGTATGCCGCTCATGTTCCTGCGTAAGTTGCCCGTATCAGCCACACTGTATCTCCTTCGTACTAACGATTTGGCAGCTCTGGCGCTCAGTACCTCCGCTGATGCCTACAACGCCACTCAGCGTTTGTATGGTGTCTTCGAGGCGGAGACGATAACGGAGACCAAGGTTCAAGACATCGAGATGAAGCACGCTGTCGAAGTCATCGACGCAGAGTTCGTTTGGGATGGACCGCCTCCCGAGGAGGTCAAGAAGAGCAAGAAGGCCAAGAAGGCTGAGAGGAAGTCTCGTCCTACAACCCCGACTGGGCCGCAGTCTCAAGAGTCCACGTTTAAGCTGAAGAACGTCAACCTCGCAATTCCCCAAGGTCAATTGGTGGCGATCGTGGGCCCCGTTGGATCTGGGAAGTCGTCGTTGCTTGAGGGCATGATTGGCGAGATGCGTCGCACTGCAGGCACCGTCAGGTTCAATGGGACAGTCGCGTACTGTCCTCAGAGCGCTTGGATCCAGAACGCGACGGTGCGCGAGAACATAACGTTCGGCCAGCCTTTCGACGAAGAGCGGTACTGGAAGGCCGTGCACGACGCATGTCTCGAAGCAGACCTCGAGCTGCTGCCCAATGGCGACATGACTGAGGTCGGAGAGCGGGTAAGTTCCGAGAGACGAACTGCAGGGAACGCAAGTACTGACGGGGTGTGTAGGGCATTTCGCTTTCGGGCGGACAGAAGCAGCGCATCAACATCTGCCGCGCCATCTACGTCGGCACCGACATCCAGATCTTCGACGACCCCATCTCCGCCCTCGACGCCCACGTTGGCAAGCACGTCTTCCAGAACGTCTTCCTTGGGGCAGCGTCCGACAAGACGCGCATCCTTGTCACGCACGCGCTGCACTTCCTTCCTCAGGTGGACTACATCTACACCATGGTCGACGGGCGCATCAGCGAGCATGGCACGTATCCGGACCTGATGGCCGCCAACGGCGACTTCGCGAAGTTCGTGAACGAGTTCGGCAGCAAGGAGAGCGAGCTCGAGAAGGAGGAAGAGGCAGTGGAAGACGACGATGACGACGTCGAGGGCAAGGAGAAAAGTGCGGCAATGGAAGTGGAGAAGCGGAAGAAACGCAGCCAGGGCGCGGCGCTCATGCAAACCGAGGAGAGGAACACGGGTGCTGTCAGCAACGAGGTGTACAAGGCCTACATCAAGGCTGGAAAAGGCTACATTATCGTACCGATGCTCATCTTGTCGGTCGCTCTGCTCCAGGTCGCGCAGGTCATGTCGTCTTACTGGTACGTCTGGCGCATCACTTGCTGGTATCTTATCTCGCTGACGTAGAGATCAGGCTTGTATACTGGCAGGAGCGCAAGTGGAACCAGACTGCAGGCTTCTACGTACGTGCCATCCGTTCTTACCGTCACGCTTGGTATTTATATTTCCCGCACAGATGGGTATCTACGCTGCACTTGGTGTCTCCCAAGCCGTCACGTTCTTCATGATGGGCGCGACGTTCGCTTCCCTCACCTACTTCGCATCCCAGGCCATGCACAGGCAAGCGATTAAGCGGGTCATGTACGCACCCATGACATTCTTTGAGACTACTGTGAGCTCTCGATCCTAGTCTGGCGCAATGTATGCATGGATGGCCGTGACTAACGCACTATCCAGCCTCTCGGTCGGATTATGAACCGCTTCTCGAAGGATATCGACACAATCGACAACACCCTCGGCGATGCCATGCGTATGTTCTGCGCGACTTTGGGGACAATTCTGGGTGCCATCATCCTGATTGCCATTGTCCTGCCATGGTTCCTTATCGCCGTCGGCGTTATCTCCTTCGTCTATATCATGGCCGCGGTGTTCTACCGCGCAAGTGCCCGTGAGCTCAAGGTACATATATATTGCTTCGCATACAGTCATGGCAGAACGAGGCTTACGGTTGGCCATTTACAGCGCTTGGACTCGCTTTTGCGGTCAATGCTCTACAGCCACTTCTCCGAGTCCTTGTCTGGTCTGGCGACTATTCGTGCATACGGCGAGACAGACAGGTTCCTCGAGGAGAACCGGAAGCGCGTCGACATTGAGAACCGTGCGTACTGGCTGACGGTCACGAACCAGCGGTGGCTCGGTATCCGCCTCGACTTCATGGGCATCCTCCTCACCTTCGTCGTGGCCATCCTCACCGTCGGCACCCGCTACACCATCTCGCCCTCGCAGACCGGTCTGGTTCTATCGTACATTATCTCCGTCCAGCAGGCGTTCGGGTGGATGGTCCGGCAGAGCGCTGAGGTCGAGAACGACTTCAACAGTGTCGAGCGGATCTATCACTACGCGAACGTGCTCGAGCAGGAGGCTCCTCATATACTTCCGGACCGCAAGCCCAAGTCACCGTGGCCGGCCGAGGGTCAGATCGAGCTGAAGGATGTCGTTCTGAAATATAGGCCGGAGCTCCCGCCTGTATTGAAGGGCTTGTCGATGTCTGTGAGGCCGGGCGAGAAGGTTGGAATCGTTGGCCGGTGAGTAGCATCCGACTATCGGGGAGTATGACATGGTTGACTGACAGCGGTGTTCAGGACTGGTGCGGGCAAGAGCAGTATAATGACTACGCTGTTCCGACTCGTTGAGCTGACCTCTGGGTCTATCGTCATCGACGGAGTTGACATCTCTTCCATTGGGCTGAACGATCTCCGGAATGGTTTGGCGATCATCCCCCAGGATCCATTGCTATGTGAGTCCTCTTACTTTCACTACTCCGTGATCCGCGGGATACTGATGAGCTCTTAGTCTCAGGAACCCTCCGGAGCAACTTGGACCCCTTCGGTGCTCACGACGACGCGAAGCTCTGGGATGCGCTGAAGAGAGCGTACCTAGTCGAGGACAGGAAGAACTACTCTTTGGAAGGATCCATCGACGAGGAGGTCAAGGAGGGCGCGCGCAGTCCCGTCAATCGATTCACGCTCGACAGTCCGATCGACGACGAGGGTGGCAACCTGTCCATTGGTCAACGCTCTCTTGTCTCGCTGGCGCGTGCGCTCGTTAAGGACAGCAAAATCCTCATTCTCGACGAGGCCACTGCGTCCGTGGACTACGAGACCGATAGGAAAATTCAGGACACGATCGCAAATGAGTTCGCGGACCGCACCATCCTGTGCATCGCTCGTACGTATCTTCACTAGCATTTACATCATGCATGTCACTTACTCCGCCTTCCGCCCATAGACCGCCTGCGGACGATCATTGGATACGACCGCATATGCGTCCTCGACGCAGGCCAGATTGCCGAGTTCGATATGCCCGCGAACCTGTACAACATGCCGGAGGGTATCTTCCGTAGCATGTGCGAACGGTCGTCGATCACGCTCAGCGATATCAAGCTGGCTGAAAAGAAGCAAGAGGCGTACGAAGCATAAGGCTCCTCGCCTCGCCTTCACCTTCATACGCCGCCATATCCACACCACATAGACTACGGGATCACTTTCCACGCATATACAAAAATTCGCAATGGTTCCTCACGCTTTCATGGTCGCATCTAGATACTAAGGAGGATGTTCTGACGGCCGCAACGTACTTCCATACGAGACTTTTATTCTGTTTATGATGTTCCACGTTTGTACTTGGGTATGGTGGCTTCGGACGATTGTCGCATTACGACTCTCATGTGTATCACTACTACATAGACGCTGCACGAACTCTCGTGTTTGCTTTTGAGGATGATCTAGTTCTGCGGAGTGTCTGCTGTCCCATATGGCCATGGCCACGGGGCCAAGGCGACGCGCCGGCGCCCGGCATATGAGACACCGACCACCATGTCTTCTCGCTGCGCCGCCAACGTAGGTACTAACATATGCCTATTGCCTTCCAACGCGTATCCACACTGCGACGTGAGACGGAGCATCCTCAGCTGCTCCTGAAGTTTGGAATCCGCTCACGGCAAGCCGAATGCCTCAGCGACCGAAGGCAACAGCATTACGGCCCCTTGAGGGGGTGAAGGTGGTGGAGGTAAGTCCCAACTGGAACATGAACTAGCCTTGACAATGACAGTCTCGCATTGTTTGCAGTTTGCAGGCCTCGCTCCCGGTCCTATGGCGGGCATGATCCTCGCGGACTTTGGCGCGGATGTGGTGCGAGTGGACCGCCCCAGCGGCGTCGCTGCGGCTGTTCCGACACCAGACGTGCTTGCGAGGGGAAAGCGGTCCATCGCGATTGACCCGAAGGTTCGTGGTTGACACGTACTGAATTGCCGACGCAGAGGAATGCGTCTCTGACTTGGGTGTGCTACGACAGACATCGAGCGGGTATGCGGTCGTCCGGAAGCTTGTCGAGCAGGCGGACGTGCTCATCGACCCCTTCCGTCCTGGGGTCATGGAGCGTTTGAAGCTCGGTCCTGAAGTCTTCCTTGGGGACGAGAAGACGGGCGTGCAAGGGTGCAACAAGCGACTAATTTATGCACGTTTGGTAGGCTTCCCGCGAGAAGGTGAGTCCCGGGTACTAGTTCTTACGTCTCCTGCATGCTGAATACAAGGAAAGGTCCGCACAAGGATATGGCAGGTGCGTATGAGCTCTATTGAGAAAGTATACGATCTCACAGCCTTCGACAGGCCACGACGTGAATTACCTCGCGCTCAGCGGAGTCCTGGCGGTTGGTCTGGCCTATGTGTATTCGTTCCTCGACTGACCACGAAGAAGTAGATGTTACCCGGCGAGGGGAAACCGACATTTCCCCTCAACATCCTCGCCGACTTCGCAGGCGGCGGTGCTCTGTGCGCCATGGGCATTCTCCTCGCGCTCGTGGAACGCACCAGGAGCGGGCTCGGGCAAGTCGTGAACACGGACATGGTGTCCGGCGCGCGGTACCTATCCAGCTTCCCCTTACTGCTCGCCCGGCTCCACTCGACAACCTTCGGCGACCCGAGAGGCACCGGGCTGCTCGACGGAGGCGCGCCGTTCTACAATGTGTATACTTGCGCGGATGGGCGGTGGATGTCGGTCGCGTGTCTGGAACCCCAGTTCTTCCGGACATTTGTGCGGCATTTCGTTGGCGCACTGCCGAAGGAGTTTGCACTGGACGATGGATGGCGGTTGGAGGAAGAGCATCAGGTCGACACGGATGCGTGGCCGCGCATGAAGGAGTACATGGAACGAGGGTTCAAGTCGCAGCCGCGTGATTACTGGGCGGGTGTGTTCCAAGGCACGTCGCCTCTTTTCCGTTCTAGTCCTCGACAACATGCTGAACACTCTCGCGTTGACAGACACAGACTCATGCGCTGTTCCGGTGCTCTCTGTGGAAGAGGCTGCTGCTCTAGCATGGGCTACCACGCGAGGAGGACCGATACCGCACCCGCATCCACACCTTGCGAGGACGCCATCCGAAATACCGTCCAAACTTCAGGCCTCAGATTTGTCGCAGACTACTCAACTTGCGCGAGGTGCACATACTGAGGAGATTCTGTCGGAGTTGGGAGTAGGTGCTGACGAGCAGGCGAAGCTGCGTGCAGAGGGCGCTCTTGGTGGTAAGTCAATAGCGAAATTGTAGCCACTGCATTCATTTGTACCGGATGCTCAGCATGTATACTTAATCCTCAAGGTTGCCAGCACTGGCGTCATACATAACTTGAAGTACTGTACCCGCTTCGCAGTACTTGGAGGCGCGCGTAGGACGGTGCGATTCACGTGGGCGCGAAGCAGCGCGATCACCCCGGGATCGCGAATATCACATGGATTTGCAGACGCTATAACCCCGCGTTCCCCACTGCAGCTGCTGCTCTTGCACGTCCACCCCGCATCTTGTCTATATCCCCACCATGTCCCAACTCTCATTCAAGGGCCAGACTGTGATTGTTACTGGCGCAGGAGGAGGTCTCGGCAAGGCGTACGTCGAGCGCACTCTGTAACTCGTACGCCGACGTCGCTAACACGGTCTCGGTGATGTCATTCACAGTTACTCGCTGCTTTTCGCGTCGAGGGGAGCAAACGTGGTCGTGAACGATGTCAGCCAGGCTGCTGCTCAGAAGGTGGTGGATGAGATCACGAAAGGTACGCGACGAACTGGCTACGCGTTCTCATAGCAGAATCTGAGACATGACGTGGACAGCGGGAGGGAAGGCTGTCACGAACACGGCTTCAGTGACAGACGGCGAGGTCGTCATCAAGACCGCAGTGGAGGCATTTGGCGGGGTTACTATCCTCATAAACAATGCGGGTATCCTGCGGGACAAGGGGTACGTTCACGTTGCGCTGTGTACCATGGCTTCCCCGCTACATCTGCGCTTCGCAGTTTCAAGAACATGTCCGACCAAGAGTGGGACCAAATCATGGCCGTTCACTTGAAGGGCTCGTACTCGTGCGCCAGAGCAGCATGGCCCATATTCCAGAAGCAAGGCTTCGGTCGCATCGTTAACACCGCCAGTGCGGCAGGGTTGTATGGTATGTCGTGACGCGCCTTACGTTGAGTGCTTGCCGCTGAAGTGGTGATGTAGGTAACTTCGGACAGGCAAACTACAGTGCCGCGAAGATGGGTTTGGTCGGGTTCACTAAGGCACTCGCTGCTGAGGGTGCTCGGTTCAACATCAAGGCTATGGTCGTGGCCCCCGTGAGTCGTTTAGCCCCACCGTAACGTGCTGTACGATTGAAGTTCATCCTCATAGATGGCTGCCTCAGCGATGACGGAGACGATCATGCCTCCAGAGATGCTCGCGAATTTGAAGGTGTGTCCTCTTCGCTGTATCGCAATCCCCCAGCGTCTCATTGCACTCGACGCTAGCCCGAGTTCGTCGCTCCTTTCGTCCTCGCAATCACACACCCGGAAGGCGCGGATGCGAACGGGAGGATATTCGAAGTCGGCGCCGGTTTCATTGCCGAAATCAGGTGGGAGCGCAGCAAGGGCCAGTACTTCAAAACCGACAAGACGTTCACACCTTCTGCCGTACAAGAGAAATGGGAGCAGATCACTGATTTCGAGACGGACCCCGAGCAGTAAGTGTAGCTTCTGGCTGGCATCACTTATGCTGACCGTGACATAGTCCCCAGACCCTCCCCGACTTCGACATCAAAGTCAGTATGCCATGAGCATCATGACAGGCACGAACAAGCTAACACTCCAGCACAGGCGAAGATTGAGGGGTCATCGAAGGTCTCGGAGAACCCGCAAGGTTCCCCCGAGGTCCGCTTCGATGGCAAGACGGTAATCGTCACAGGCGCTGGTTCAGCACTTGGTCGTGCGTACGCACTCCAATACGCTCGTCTCGGTGGCAACGTCGTGGTGAACGACGTATACCAGAAAGCAGCTCAGGCAATTGTTGATGAGATCACGAAGGGTATGTTCCTCTATATACCAAAGCAGTCATGGAGCTCATGGGCCTCGCACGTCCAGCCGGTGGCAAGGCCGTTGCAGCAGTCACTTCTGCTGAGGATGGCGAAGGTATCGTCAAGGCGGCCCTGGACAACTTCGGCGGCGCGCACGTTTTGGTCGCTAACGCTAGTGTTGCACGCCCGAGTGCATTCGAGAAAATGTCAGAGAAGGACTGGGATGAGGTCCTTGCCATCCATTTGAGGGCAACATACAAGGTCAGTCATTCGATATCAATGTCCTTAATCTAGAAGCTGATTGGTAAGTGTTTGTAGTGCGCGAAGGCTCTCTGGCCTATCTTCCTCAAGCAGAAGTATGGTCGCATCGTAACCATGGGCTCCCAAGCAGGCCTGTGTAAGTGTTCGGTTGGCATGTGCACGCTATGACAGTCCTTGTTGACCCGTCCATGTAGATGGCTTGCCAGGTCTTGCCAACGTAAATACTCCACTCTCAGTGTCAATGGTCCCCCCTAATACCCGATGTGATAGTACTCTACTGCCAAGGCAGGTATCTTAGGCTTCACTAGGACCCTCGCCATCGAGGGAAAGAAGTACAACATCTTTGCGAATGTTGTCATTCCTTCTGCCGGTACAGCAGCCGGGCTTGGGCGGTGAGTACCGCCATGACTCCTTCGTGCAATTCATCTGATTTTAGCCAACAGTGGTGGCATCAACGTCGAGGCCGTCAAGGTTTGTAGCTCGCGCCCTTGTTTTGCCTTTGTGTCTCTAACCTCGTGATACATAGGAGGAGTACGTCGCGCCGCTAGTTGGATACTTGAGCAGCGATTCGAACGACGAGACGACCGGTGGTATCTTCCAAGTTGCTGGGGGCTGGATTGCACAGATCAGGTGGCAGCGCACTGGCGGCCACGGCTTCCCTGTGAACCGTCCCTTGCAGCCGGAGCACATCATCGCGAAGTGGAAGACCATCACGGACTTCGGTAAATTTGAGCGCATTGGCTCATATACTATTTTTGCTCACGGTAATCGCAGACGACGGCCGTGCCACAAATCCTGGGAGCACGCAGGAAGCGTTCATGCAGGTGGGCAAGGGCGCGAGCCAAGACATTCGTACACTGCTGACAGCGTTCGTGTCCAGATCGCCGAAAACTTCGGCAATGTAGACGAGAACGCAGCCAGCGGATCGGATTCCGACAGTCCGTACGCGGACCCCGAGGATTCAGAGGTCGTTGCAAACGCGAAGAAGGAGGTGCAGGAGCCCGTTGAGTTCAGCTTTACCGAACGCGACGTCATCCTGTACAACCTGGGCATCGGCGCCACGGAACAGGAGCTGCAGTGGACTTACGAGAACCACGAGGACTTTGCTGCGCTGCCGACGTTCGGTGTCATTCCTCAGTTCCAGGCCAGCTCAGGCCTGTCTTTCGACTTCCTGCCAAACTTCAACCCTGTAAGTCGTGTGCATTGTGTGGAGACCGAGCGAAACTCACCTCGGGTGGGGTGTCCAGGCGAAGCTGCTCCATGGAGAGCAGTACTTGTCCATCAAGGCCCCTATACCGACCAGCGGCGAGCTCGTCAACGAAGCACGGTACGTACTCCCGCGTTATATGTGGAGGATAGCGTGTTGAGCGGGCCTGGTCAGGTTGATGGAGGTTCTGGACAAGGGCAAGGCTGCTGCTGTCACCGCCATCGTGGAGACAAGGGACAAGCACTCGGGCAAGGTCATTTTCGAGAACCAGTCCACCCTATTCATCCGTGGGTCTGGCGGCTTTGGGGGCAAGCGGACCGGCAAAGGTGTGTTTTCTGCCTTGCAAGGTCGTGGTGCTGGTGCTCAACAGATTGAACTCTATTGTGCTCGTAGACCGCGGCCCAGCCTCCGCCGAGAACCCCATTCCCAAGCGGAAACCTGACGCTGTCGTGGAGGAGAAGACGCTGCCCATCCAGGCAGCGTTGTATCGGTGAGCGGACTCTAGACATAAGGGTCATGTCTGGACTCACACACCATGGCAACCACAGCCTGAGCGGAGACACCAACCCTCTACACGTACGTACTCGCGCCCTATCCCCCACTGTCTGCAGGTCAGTTGACGTTATCCTGCCGTCAGATTCTTCCGGAGTTCGCTGCGGTGGGCGGTTTCGACAAGCCCATTCTTCATGGTAAGAGGGTTGACCACATTGTTCCTGCATGTAGTGGACCGTGCCACTCGGCGGACCGGCGTTGACCACACTTCGCTTCGTCAGGTCTCTGCTCCATGGGCATATCCGGGAAGCACGTCCTCAAGACGTTCGGCGAATACAAGGACATTAAAGTGCGGTGCGTATATCCGGCTGAATGACCAATGAACTGTGCGCGCGTCCCGAGAGGAGCGCGCGCACGTTCGTCCTTCGTTTGAACTTTGTCTACGGGCGGTGCGCTGACGGGCGACTTCCGGCGTATTAGGTTCGCGGGCGTCGTCTATCCCGGCGAGACTCTTGTCACCGAAATGTGGAAGGAGGGCGATAAGGTCATCTTCAGTGCGTATTCGCAGTCCTTGCTTCTGGTGGCCTACTTGGCTGTGCGCCGTGAGAGTCGTGAGCTGACTGACATGTGCTCGAATTGTAGCCACGAAGGTCAAGGAGCGCAACGCGACCGTTCTCGCAGCAGCGGCGGCGACGCTGGTCAACCCGGGATCCTCCGTTAAGGCGAAGCTATGAACCGCCAAAGAGAGTCGTGTGGAGCCGTGAGGCGGCGACGGTACGTGGTCACAGAGGCAGCCCGTTATATACCCGGCGCCCTCGCTCTGCTGTATCATTATCTTGGAACGCTTCTGTTGTACTGTACCCTAATGTCCGGACAAGATTTCCCACCACACGTCGCGATGGCGTTAACCTTGAGCTTCCCGCCGGCCCCCGGTCTCCTCTATGGTCTCCACCCGCAAGGTGGCCCAGCCGCCTGCAGCCGCACGTCATACACGAAGTCGCGGAATGGTAGTGGTATATACGACAATACTTGGCCACCCTGCGGCAGACATCAATCACTACAACAACACGCACAGGGTTCCCAGGAGCTCTACAAACGACACGCAAAAAATGAATAGAGGACCATCAAGAACATGTCAAGAAGACATCACAAACCAGGTATCATTCGGGAGCAAGGCGGTGTGAAGCAAAACAATGAGCAAGAGGTGCGGGAGCGACTGCGACTGCGACTGCTGAAGCGACGTCGTGGGGGAACTACGTGTACGTGTATCGCGGGAGGCTATGTACTGTATGGTCATGATGGAGTGGCAACTAGTAAGGTCGTGGCGTAAGGAATGGAAATTAGCAATGTGGGGGGTAAAACGTGGAAGCGTGCAGAAGTAAGTGCAAAGGAGCGGAACGAAGCGTTTGAGGCAAACGTCCTTTGCGAGATGGGCCTACTACTTCTAGGGAATAGGGGAAAAGACGATTATTGTGTAGAAATACAGTCGACTACCGATGGCTGCGTGAGGTCCATAATCGCGAGAGCACAGCGCCCTGGGTACCCTGGAATAAAGATCACGGTGTACGAGACTAAAGAGAAGGAAGAGGGCATGAATCGTCGCATGGCGACGATGTATCAACATGTGAGACCGGCGCTGAGTTCTTGGACACCTGGAGTGCGGAGAGAGGTGAGCTGTGTCCAGAAAGGGGGCGGAATGACGGAGCGCTCACCTGGGTAGTACCAGAACACGACGGCGATGATGACATACAAACACATGAGGACCATGCCCTCCAGCCAGTTACTGCGGACATGCGTTAGCAATGCGCTCGACAAGACGGAGATGTCGCGAAGGGGAGACAGGCGCGTGGCCTGCACTCCCACACGTGGGATACACTCACCTCTTGCCGTCTTGTACTGTGTAGTTGACGACGAGGACTGCGAGAAGCGGGAGTCAAGACACGACGTAGTGGAGAGCAGCAGTAAGACGTACCGGACAGGAAGAGCACGACGGACTCGAAAGGATCGAAGAGCAGGCTCATCGGCTTGCCGATAATCCAGCCGAGCGTCACAATGAACGGGATCACGAACAGCGCGATTTGCTGTGTAACCGCGGCGCATAAGCGCATGTCAGCCTGTCATCTCCGGCGGGAATAACGAGACGGTGCTCGGGGGACGACACGTACGATACTTGAGCCGACGGCAACTCCGAGTGAGAGCGTGAGTTTGTCCTTGACTGACACCGTGACAGCCGTGACGTGCTCTATGGGCGGAGACAGGGGGCGGCATGAGTCCGGATATGTTACATGATAGATGACAAGCAGAGCGGGGACGACGGGGACCCCGCTCGGCGATAGCGAACTGAGACAACGACGTACCTGCAGCATTGCCGACGATGGGCAAGAGGATCAAGCCGACGAACTCCTTGCTGATGTGCCCGGAGGCCGTCAGACCATCGATGGAGTCGACAAGGAACTCGGCGGTCACAGCAACGAGCTGTCGGGGTCACAAAGTTAGTCGGGCAAGTCTGGCGCAGGTCTGGCAAGCCGCACTCACCACTGTAACGACGACCAACAGCCCGATCGTGAGCGGAACGCTCATCTGGGGCTGCTCTACCTCTTCCTCCACCTCCGTATGTGAACCTTCAGCACCGTTAGCCTCAACGTCGTCTTGCGCAGTCTCCGGACCGGAGTGAGTAGAGGCACTGCTCGTCGTAGTCGTTGTAGCCGCAGCATCGCCGTTGGCGACAGCAGTACTGCTCGCCTTTGGCCAGCCGAACATATTCCTCTTCTCATTCTCCTTCCCCTCCTTCTTCGGCTTGGGCTTGTATCTGGTCGACTTGAAGTTATCGCCGTTCTCATCATCATACATCTCCTTGTGCGAGAAGAGCTGGAACACGAGGAAACAGCCATAGACTGTAGGTCGTGCACGCATATACACCGTGGTGGAGTTAAGGTGAGATCAGCGTGTCCAAAAACACATCATGATGGGGGAGAAACGCACTAAACAGAAGTATGATGGCAGCCTAAGACAAACCGACATCGTCAATGCGCCGAGACAGGATCAAGGAACGTATGCACTCACCCCATGGCTGAGCGCAAGAATGTCGGTAGACTCCTTAGGGTCGGCAATCGAAGTGTCCGCAGCAAAGTGGAATGCGGCGGGTAGCAGCACCGCGATGACGGAAATTATGAGCAGCGAAGAGTTGAGCTGCGTTACGCCTATCCGGTGTCAAGCCGAGCCGCGTGCATAGCCAGATATCGGATGCGATGGGTGAAAGGGAACAAAAGGGGGAGATCGTGTGAGCAAACTGTACAGCCTTGTGCCTCGCCGCTGCCAACGCAGCAGACTAGGACAACATCGGAGAAATGATACGCACTGATTCCGAAACCCTGCTCCGAAAACCTTGTACCTCCGGCGAAGAAGCACATTCCGAGTACGAGCACTGCAAACCACCACAATTCAGTACAAGAGCGCCTATTGTGGTTAGGGCGCTTGCGTACGGAGGTTACTGAGGATCGAGCCGACCACTGTGATACAGCATGAGCGTTAGAGAAGAAGTTCGGAACTGCCCGCCAGATATGATGAAATGCGTACGCGATGATTGCACGACTGGGATCTCACAGTGTACAAGCGCAATGATCTGGCAGACCAACCGTGATCAATATCTGTCCAAGAGCTCCGTACAGCAGCGTCACTTACAGCTACGATCAACTCAACGCTGGGTAGCGAGCTATTAGCATGGGAAGCTTGCAACGCTGAAATAGAATACATACGCATTTCCCTGGAACAGTCCGTCAATGCATGTCAAAATGGTACGTGTGGCGGAACCTTACCAGAGTGGCGTTCATGAGACCCGCGAGCGTTTGCCCGACACGCATTGAGAGTTCATCTGTGGCGAATGCGAGGAGCTACCACCGACATGTAAGCGGCGGGGAAGACGGACTAGTCCAGCGAGTGCTCACCTTCGCCAGGGGTATGATGGCCAAGAAGGCAACTGCGGCGCGTAAACCTCAGCAGGCGATGCAGTGATAGCGAAGCACACAAACTCACAGACGAAGGTGAGGGTGTCGTTCTGGTTTGTGCGCTCGAGGGCAAGGTAACATGCCCACTACAGAGCGCGGTGAGATCGTACGTCATAGGCTGGAGCAATGGGACGCACCGAGACCGGTATGAAGACAAGGAGAACGTTGAGCCCTGCCAAGAATGAGCGAGCGCGTCGGATGAAGAGCGGTGTGGGTGGACTGACATGACCCCAAGATGATGGCCTTCAATCCGTGCATGAATGACGGCGGGTCTGCCACTTTGTGGTCAGGGATGGTGAGCTGCCGGAGGAGTTTGAAGGGACTGGAGCGTTGTGAGGACCGGGATGTAGCTCGCGTAACGGCAGTAGTCCCATTTGTAGTTGATCTGCGAGGGGGCTGAGTACGAGGAGGCTGAGTAGCAGATTCGTCGAAGGTGGCCCTCCTCCCGACGGCCGCGGCCTGTGTTCCAGCGAAGTGTTCTTCATCCATGATGCTGTGCGGGGCGAGGATAGTAGGAAACCAAGGACGTGGACAAACACGAAGACAGCGGGGACCAGGAAATTAGCGGGCCAAGACTCTTATAGCGGGGAAGGCGTGGGGGGCAGATGCAGAGCCGCTGCGTCGTTAAACAACCTGTGTACAGGCAACGGCCCCAAGGACCCCTGCCTCCCCGAGTTCCCACGTTCGCATTGAGGAGTATTCGCCCCAATTCCCACGATAGCCACCATGGGTACTTACGCGCTGGCGCCACTACTGTACCTCTGCTCTCCTCAACTTAACCAGCACGGGTACGCCTCGAGTAGCTTCAGAGTCGTACATGCAGCTGGTGACAGGTGTGGACGGCCTAGAGTAATCGACAAGTACGTGCCTCCGATTCACCATTCTGAACGTGTGTGGTCATCATTACCTGTGATAGATTCAAGCCCACGCCCTGCGTCGTAATGCATGACTTCTACAAGACAACAGGAAATACTGCTCGAGCCGAGGACTCGAAAACATGAACAGGTTACGACATCAGATCTGTTCGGCCGCCCACATTCGTGTTCCAAGTACGCTAGAACCCGACGACACGCTTCCGTGCATTCCTCTGAGTTGATGATGCTCAAGCTATGCGGCTCTCGACCACAAGCGGCGTGACACCAGGTACAAGCACTCTGTAGTCTGAATCACAGAATAGCTCCGCCGGGTCCGTCAATACCACTGACTCTTTCCCAAACAGGTGTACTACGTACGCTACGTGACAGCCTGACATAAAGCAACGTCCCGCGGCGTAGACAGTGCTGTCCCGTCATACCTTGCATACAAACTACCATGCGCAAGAGTACTTCAAGCCGCTTCAATTTCCGGTGTCTAAGGTCTATCTGCATCCGAGCCTCCGACTCCGGAACCCGCCCACACGACGGGCACAGGCTGGGAACCGGCAGCCCAAAAACTTACCCTATATTTCCGCGGAGCTAGCCTTACCTTGTCTTTTCCGATAATTTTGGTGTCGCCGGTCGTGGTGGCCTCACCGTAACTTTTCAGCGAGTTTCCTGCAGCCCGGAAAAGTCAGCTTTCAGATCTCTTTACCAGTCTCTGTTTATTGCGCTAAAAGGACTCCATTCAGGGGATTTTACGGCAGCAGATAAGCTCCAAGAGAGGCTACATCATAGCGCCATTTCCAGTACAATACCCTTTGTTTACCTCTTGATATTCAGAAGCCATGAATGTGACTTCTTCATGTGGATTTATGGGCGACCGGAAAGCTCGAAGAAAGGCCGACTATTCTGCCGAACCAAAAGGTAAGACTCCTTTGTATTTCTGGTCGGCTATCCTCACGCCTGAAAGGCAACATAACTAGTCACTTTCCGGCTGCTGGAAATGTGCATCGGTGATGTGAGATTTACAGAGCCCGGTAAATACACTGCAAGGTGGCATTTTCACCCGCCGGAAAATAGGGTCGACACCACACCACTCCCCGCCACACCGCACTGCGCGACACGGCACCACACCAGCAAATAACGGCACCGCACCAGTCAACAACCACACCACACCAAGGAACGTCCACACCATGCCATAAGGCAATGACGACGACCCAAGACAACTACCGCTCCGCTCCGCTCCGCTCTGTTCCCAACACACTACCCGGTATCGCACCGCCCTGCCCTACCTCGCACCACGCTGCACCACGATGCACTCCCGCAAGTAGTACTGTGGCGTGGTGCATGCTGAGGTGTCGCGCGGTTTGGGATGGTGCGGCGTTGTGCAGCCCTTGGGAGTAGTACCGCGCCCGGTACTCAGCGGGAGGTACGGCTTTCGGGTAAGACAGCAACATGTACCACCTCGCACTTGCACTCTGCACGAGTCCTGCGCGGCGTGATACATGCTGTGGTGTCGCGCGGTTCGGCATCGTGCCGCATCGTGCAGCCCTTGGGAGTAGCACCGCGCCCGGTACTCAGCGGGCTGAGGTACGAGACGTGCGGTGAGCGTGTCAGGAGCTCTCGGGCGCACAGTGGATTGCAGCCTCGCTGCGGCAGCGACGATGACAACGTAGAGGCAAGCAACAACGCGCCGCCTCTCGCAGCGACAACGCCAACTTCGGAGGTGCGGAGTCGAGTTGAGTGCGCCGTGTCGTGCAGGAGGGTCGTGGTGCGGGTGCGATGCCGACTCGAGCATTGATCGCCACATCAGCACAACAAGGACGCGGAGCTGAGTCGGTTCGAGCGCATGGAACTGAAATAACGCGTAAATATGGTACAACAACGGAAGAACACATGACTAATGACAATAGGAAAGAAACCTCTGGCTGGGTGCGTCAAAAACCCCATGGCGGGGGGAAAAGCTACCAGCAGAAGGCGTTGTTACGTGCACGCTCCTCAAAGGGACTCGCGGGCCTCCTCAAGCACTGCCATTTGGGATTGCATCCCCTCCTTCCATTCCTGACAGAGCTGCGGAGATGGTGCGCGTCATGAACTCGAATTCTTCTCGTGCACAACACAAAGACTCACAGCCTGCAACTCGGTCGCCTTGAAGTAGAGCATGTCGTACTGCTCGAAAGCCTTGCGGATATCTTCAATAGAAATGCTCTCTTCGTTGGGCGCATTCAAGGTGCTGGAGTACAAGACCGCACGCTGTACAATGCCCTTCCATGCGGTGTTGAGCTACCTCATCACTGGCAGAACACAACGTAGACAACTCACCCGCAGCTTGCCAAGCACGCGCTTCTGCTGCTCGGTTTGCGTGGTCAGTTCGTGGAATAGCACCATGTACTTGGCCAAGGCAGCTTCGAAGTCCCCAGGAGCAAGACGGTCCCCAACGACATTGAACCAGTCAGTGCAGATACCGTCCCAGATAGCCGTGGCATTGTTCAGGACCTCCGTGCGTCGCAATGTGAGGTTACGGAGTCTGTCGACGACGTCCGAGATTTGGCCTGGGAAGGTAGCCGTGTACCAGGCGCGGCGGCTCTCCAGCTCCTGCGTGTATGACTCGTGTCCAGCCTATTGCAGAGCTAGTAAGTCAATCATTCTAGCAATGTATATGATCACACGGACCTCTGTGAGCACCAGAGCGAACAATTTCTCCAGCTGCACACTCTCTTCGACCGTAGCTGCGACGCGCGGGAACAATCCTTCAGATGTCCGCTCAAACTCGGGGTGCGCCTTCTCCAAGGACTGCTGCCTGGATGGCTCGAGGTATAAGAAGTAGCCATCATAGAGTTTCGACAGCTGCACATTGTTGCCGTAAGCCTCACCACGACTAGAACTGACCTCAGTCAGGCGTACCTGCTCGAAAAGGACTCTACCCTCCCCAAAGAATTGGCTGGTTTGCAATACATGCTTGTGAATGCGATCGGTGAGCTCGCCTTCTCCAGGGTGCAGTTCTTCGAGCATGGCCTTGTAGCGGGTGATCTGGTACGTTGTCGTGGTGGAGAAAATGTCGTATTCACCGATGGAGCGACAAGACAAGACACTAGACCAGGTGTTGATGTCTCGGGGCAGAGCATACTTCACCCTGAAGCTGCAAGAGACGAGGAACCTGTGAGCACTTGAGTTGGCGGTGACCTGAGCCACTCACCGTTCAACATCCGCATCCAACGAAGAAGCGATGTCCTTGACAGCTTCGGGAAGGCTTCTAGCCAACGTGCAGGCAGCGATGAGCATAATACCTGGAGCCATAGAGATGAGTAGCAAAGTGTGAACTTGAGCGACGGTGTAGTGAGGAAGGAGAAAGTGGGCGTCGTCGGGAGTGCTCCGTTGATCCACACCACTCCGGTGAAAGACCTTTGTTGCAGTGTCAGGTGCGCGCCATGACCACTCCCGATGACCTTCTGCATCATCGGCCGCTAGCCAGGTCACTAGCATCGTCCGGATACTCAACAAATGAGTACAGAGAAATATGTGTGCATCATGCAGGGACACGGTACAACGGATCATAGTTACTGAATCTCTCGGGCAGCGATGCACCGTCCATCGAAAGTAGTCACTATTACAGTGTGAGTCCACATGAACAGAGATAGCGTGGGCAGAGGATGCACTCACGGATTAGGATGCGTTCACTTCCTCACCATGAACACGAACCCGATAGACACGGGTGGACTCAGCTCCCCAGTTGTCCTTGATCTCGAGGACAATGACGCCGAAGTACATCCGCGATGCAATGACGGCGGGGTCGATGGGGAATGTCTGTATATGGGAAGGAGCGTTGATGTCGTACTCGAAGGCGGCGAGGGGGACGAAGGTTCCACCCGCCCGGATCGGAGGCCCTTCGCCTAGCTGATGCAGAGGAGACCCCCGCAAGCTCTCCAGAGCATCCTCGCGGCGCTGATAGTTGCCCTGGCCGTCCACGACACCCCAAAGCACCATGTGTCGAGGCGCCGCAAGGATGTTCCCAGCAATCTTGCGAGGGACGTGATCAATTGTAACGTGGGTAGGATAGATGAACTCGCGAAGCTTAACGGATACCTGAGCATGGTCATCAGGAAATGACCAGCAAGATCCACTCCGCAAGTCTTCGTCCAGGATGTTCGCAGGCGGGCGGGATTCGGAGGCGTCTGGGAATGAGGTCGTCAACTTGGGTGCGATCCGGGCACCCTCAGCGGCAAGTGCAAAGTCACGACGCCCAACTGGATCCCTGAGAGCAGAGTAGATGGTGTCATGAACAAACGAGGAGATGTGGGGTGGTATACGGGGAGCAGGGCGTCGTGCCTCGGAGAGCACCGACATCGAAGACGACGAAAGCGTTTTGAGGTGGGTAACAGAGCGGGGGAGTAGACCGTCCTTTCCAACTACGAAGGGTCCGCACCACATGCCGAGCAACAGAGCGCAAACGGAGACGAGAATGTGCCAATTCCGTGGCCAGTCCGCGGGCTTGATCTCATGTGCGATCCCGACAGTTTCCGAACTCTCCAATGACGGATTGGCAGCAGAAGACACCTCTCCCTCCGATTGGAAGTGTACTTTGCGTTCTCCATGGAGGTCAGATTCATCCCACCAGCGCAAAATGTCACTCACTTGTTGAATCCGTTGGCAAGATGAAGCGAGAGGGATCAAATGGATTTTGCTTCTCAGTCATCGTTCTCAGTCTACTGCTCGCCTGAAACTTGCATATAAGTTGCGTTGCCTTGCAGGTACCCAAGCGAGCCACTTACCAGGTCTGGGGTGGATGCGAGTGGGACGAAGCTCGCCACACGCCGCAGCATGCGTATCAAGCAGACGCTGCAGAGTGGCGTGGTGTCGCCGGAAATCCCGAGAATATCCGAGCGGTGCCCGGCACTGCCCGCAACAATCAAAAGGATTGAAATACTTACTCCCTGGGAACCGTCTTAACTCGTTGTGTGGAGTGCTCAGTGAACGCACTCGGATGCACAGATGGAAAGTTTTGTCACATTGGATTAGATGCGACATGGTACAGATGAGCGAGGTTGATAGTGGCACGAGACGGACAGGCGTTTATGTACTGGCAGTGGACAGATATGAGAGGAGCCAGGGGTGTATATAACGGCAGGGAAGTAGGCGAAACGAGAGAGTGAACAGCGTCCAGGAGCTTGTATAATGGCGGGGTACTGTGGCAAAGCGAGGGAACGGTAAATTCGAAATAGAGAGGAACATACTCCGAGAGTACGACAACGAAGGGGGACGAGTAGGTATCCATACTGCACCATCATTTGCCGTTGCGGAGCTGCTTTACGGCCCAGCCGGGTAGGACCCACGATGGCTGCTGCCTCTTGGGAGTGATCGTGAGGCGCCTGCCGTCCTCGCGCATATCCCCTTGAGAAGCGCGCTTCCAGAAGCCTTCGCCGTCCGCTCCAGCGGTCCAAATCCAAAGTTGGGGTTTCGTGGCACCACGGACATGGTTGCAATAGACATCGCCAATAGTGAGATCGTCGTGCGATGTGAGGTCCGCAGGTTGGCGGAGGGGTAGAGCAGTGAAGGACTCCCAGAAGTATGTCCAAATATCGGGCTCTATCGTTGACGTGTTCTTCTTGTCCCTTATAAAAATGGGATCGCCATCCTGTGTCACATCAGCTTCTCTGCGAGGATGAAGAGAGAGGAACAAAAGGGGCTTACCTGATCCCCGTAACGCGTCAGAATTCCTCCGTTGGGATCCACTCGCTCCAAAATAGCGGCTAAAGAGGCCCGAGGACCAAGCTTCGAGCCAGATTTGACTGACAAGCGTGAATCTGACCTTGTCAGGCGGCTGCTGGAGCTTCCTGAGGGCTTCGTGTATGGCGTGGCACGGCTACGGGCAGGAGGGGCGGAAGCAGATGGTACAGCACCGGGAGAACGAGCGCGAGCGACAGCTCTCGGTATAGTGGGTGCCGGACTAGACTGCGGTGAGACCGGGGCGCTAGAGAGGGGCGATAAGTCGCGCTCGGAGACACGACCAGGCAGCGAAGATCCTGGCGTGCCAGAGCGCTGGGATGTAGATGGCGCGGGAGCTCCGGAGCTCAAGGATGTCGATGGCTTAGGAGTGCCGCCACGGCGAGACGGGGACGGGGTCTGGGAGCTGTCATGTTGTGGGGCTACAGAGGGATGCTTGCTTTGCGATGTAGAGGACGCAGGAATATCTGGAGCAGACAGTGCCACGCCGTGAATGCGCTCAGGTAAGCCCTCAGAGGTTTCCCTCCTTCGCAAGGGCTCCTTAAGTTTCCTGAGGCTGTATCTGATTAGCATTTTAGCGTAATGGTGCCACAGCGCCTGCACATACCTAATAGCCCGATTTTTGAACACCCGCGTGATGGTCAGCTCGATGCCACGAACGCGTCGTGGTGGGGATGGAGCAACGCACTCGAGTACAGTGGGTGAAACAGCACACTCCACCGTCCTCGAAGCAGAAAACAGGTAAAGCGAGGAGTTGCACGAGTTATCGAGAGACATGGAGAGAGAGTACGGAGTATGTGTGTCGTCGGGCGGATAGTGGTTTTGGGTGTTGTAGGCTGGAGTCGTCGCGGCTCCCGCTTATATGTGCGACAGGGCCCCTCTGCGTTGCAGACACGACGTGCATTGCACAATAGGGAAAGGATCGTCAATGGATGCAAAGCAGGATGAGCGTGAACAAGAAGTCGTGAAGAGTGACAGGGACGAGAGGGTGAGCGTGTAAGCGTACACGTTGTATTCTTTCAGCTTATTATGATGCGTGCCTCGGCTAACTCCGAGATCTTTCAGACTCCACTACGCCTCTCTACGCCTCCAAGAAGCCGCCATCACTGTCCTGGCCATACGAGAGCTGTGAAAGGTTCTTTGAGGGTCTTGTATGTTGTTTCTAGCTCGTGCGCAGTCCATTCACCTCTGTCCTATTGTGTACTGGTGCCGTGATGTCTTGCTTTGGGGTACGCGACCATGTACTTACGCCAAAGGACATCCGGATGCTGGCACAAACCGCAGGACGCTGATCGGGCCTCCGATTTCAGTCGCGCTGCAGAGTGATCTGGGACAGAGTTGTCGTGCAGAGTTGTCGTGCATTATGAATCGGGACTATGCAGCCATCTCCGTCTCTCGACTCGGGGTCCTCCCCAAGCTTCTCCAGGAAGCGTCTTTCACGACTTGGATGCGCAAACGGCAGTGGGGAGATTTGGACCCAGCACGGCGGCATACTCAGGCTCGACGATGTCATATTGAATAAGCTCCTAGGCGAAGCTGCGAGCCGCGCGAGAAGGGTTACGTTCGAATCTCATCTTATTGGCAGATGCAGATACATACTTATTAGACACACTTGAATTCATACGCGGATGGAGCACAAATGTTAGAGGTGACAACGAAGCGTCTCAGCTTTCTAAAGCTGAAGTTCGACCTGTTTCAAGGCACGTGTGTAGCCAGTCATGATACCCAAACCAGCCTGAATTCGCCCCTGAATGCCAAGTTGTATCTGAGGAGCTCTGCATCAGCAAACAATACAAGTTGCGGTAGCATGACATAACCCTTGAACGTAGATGGTCTCCTCCCTCAATGGGACCATAGCCCGCACAGCGCCAAATAGGTCATTGATGAGAACCGTAGCTTCGCCTTCGCCGAGGGAGAACGCTGGCAGATATGCCACAGGTAGTTCTTTCATGTGCTGGGATTTGTTATATGAGCAGCCCGACGTATGCGCACCAAGCTGGAAACAACGTACTGTGATTTCCTTGACGAGGTCGGCCTGAGTGACGTCTTGAGCCTTCATCTCCTCGAGAATTGAACGCAGCAACCCGAGCTTGTGCACGATCCTAGCTTCCGCCCCCTCTGGCGTGTGGGGAGGACCATGGACAGCGGGAATCCCTTGAACTTTCTCCAGCGCGTTGCGTCGGGCTTGAACGAGCTGATGCAGCTCGCCTTGTAGGACCGCAAATCTGTCGGCGATGTCTTGCGTGTCAGTTGAACCGGCCTTGAACGTGAGAAGAAGAGCTTCGAACTGGTCCTAGAGCAAGCTGTGTGAGCGCCGGGAGGAGCTTGTATGATGGTGTAAGGGTAGTCACCTCAGGAAGCTCCAGAACTTGGAGGTTCCTTTGCAATGAGTTCGATGCGGTTCGGGAAGCCCTGCTCCCTGCTCCGCAGAGTAGCAAGTGAAGCAGAGAACTCAGTGAGGACATCGAAGAACTGGGAAGCACAGCGTTGGCAGGGTCACATAGTGATCGAACGCAAGAGCCTTGACGTTTAGTTGATTGCCTTGTCGTCCGGAGTGGAGGTGACGACGAATCATTGCACCGCGACTAGTCAGTGTCGAGCACGGAGCCGGAATGGCTCTGTGCGATGGGCAAGACGTTGGGGACCATGGAGGGAAAGCCGGCCTAGAGGGGCGCAAAGGGCGAGGGGAGGGGCAGGCAAGGCAGCGGGAATCGAGCTTGCATTATAGCCATGTGAATAAGGTTTAGGGAGATGGGTGAGCATGGAAAGCGGAGGATAGTGAATACACGTACATGAAAGGTGTGCGCGGCACCCAGGGCTGCCTTGTGGACACTGCGGTGTCCATTGCGTCGTCCCAAGTACCATCAGCCTGAGACGTTGCTGACAGTCTGCAGGGCATAGCGTATGGTTGGTGTAGACTACAGACAGCAAGACGGGAGCGGCATGTGTCGAGCCACGAATACTCGCTCACCATATACAGACCAAAGGGAATCACGAAACTCACCGTGGACATACGATCCTGCTACAACCTTGAATCCCGCACGCAATCGGGTGTTCTTCTCTGCTTGCACGCGGCCTCGAAGTTCTGATCCTGGGTGGTGCTGGAAACTGGGTAGTTGTGCGTGTACGGCTTCCTGAGAAGCTTTCCTTGCTGGCGATAACAACTCGAATAAGCGCAGGACACGTCAGTAAAGCAGATAGAGACTGACCATTGGGTCATCGCTGTTGGTGTCTGAGCAACATTGCCCGCCATCCGGCTTCGTAGTGGTGATGTACCGGCGGTAGGACGCGATTCCGGGAACGAACGGTGCAGGAGAACGGCAACATGCACCTGCAGACACTGCTGCAGGTCATAGGCTGCCAGAGGCCTGCGAAAATCTGTGAGCGGTCACCGCAGAGGTGATGCCTCGACGGTGCAATGCCGGATTGCCTGAAGTGCCATATCCGCGAGCCTGTGGGACTCAGGCTTGGCCAGCGCGTTCAGGACGAAGCAGCTTCGCCCAAGAGCGGAACATGGAACGTGTATACAGATGCAGCATACGCCGGAAGATCAGGACAACTCACCCAGATTGAAGATGCTGTCCGCTTGCTCGGCGTCGGGACACTTTGTTTACCTCATCCACCATCCCAAACCCCGACTTCCATGTCGACGTTGACGCTCCCTTTGCCTCTTACTTGCTGTTTCTGGAGCGACGTACTGCATGCTTGGCTAGCTCGTCTCGCGCGGCGCTCTCGCGGTAGTCTGTGCGGGGATGGAGCCGCTCCGTAAGAAGGGCATGAGGTTGCGGAGGTTGGAGGTGAAGCTGGCGGAGAGGGGCGGCAAGTTCGATGCAAAGGGGAGTATAGGGAACACGTTGCTGCTCGCGGACTGCCAGCTGTGAGAGACGTACTGCGGGAGACTGATGTATGTGAGCTGTGTGTGCAAAGAGGACATGAACGGCGTATGGTCGAGGTGGAGATCACAGTCGTCTCCCATGCGCTGTTCCTCACCTTCGCATTGTTGAACCCGTGCTCCTTCTTCCCATGCTGACCGAGCAGTCCCAGGTTGTGGTTTGCGGTTGTAGGAAGATCGAAATCGACACGAGGGCCACGCAGCGCAGATGGCGGTGCAGGACAAGCAGGGACGAGTAGATCTCCGGGTCAGAACGAGGCAGAGTACAACAACCTGGACTCTGGCTGCCTGTCTCTCGGCTTGCACAGTAACTGAGCGAGCTTGTTGTGCGATGACTCGCACTGCGTGCATCGCGGTCCACCGGTCCAATTGCGCTCTTGAGTCCTCTGGCTCTCATTTGTCTGGCTTCAAGTGGATGAGATGCCACTCTTGGTCGTTGTGGGAGAGCTGGAGACGGTCAATCGACGGATGGCTTCGTCCAGCAAGACAGTTGCCTGGAAGTCCCCGACCATGCCGGACAGAGCAATCACCATGATAAACAGATGTACAGAATAGAATGCTCAAAAGCAGAAGTGGGGGTGTGGACCGACAACGAGGGAGAGGAAGTACTCAAGTACTTACTCAAGGAGAGAGCGGACACCGCATGCCGACAAATTCGAACAGCAGAGAGCATACACGTGACAAATCATGTGAAATAAGGTTTACTGCCAAAAATCAACGCTAGGTTCTCCCCACAAGACCCACTGCTACCTTGGAAGGTAGCGGGAATAGTTCAATTGCGAGGGTGCTAACACGGAACAACGGTACATCTTCGGAGTAGCTCAATAGTCTACACCGTCCGGAGCCTGTGCGTGACACTAACGGTCGCGGGAGAGGATGACTGCGGTGCAGGCTTGTGCGCGACTTCCTCCAACAGTGCCACAAATTCCTCATTGTCTAGGTGTTCAAAATGGTTCCATTCGCTCTTGGCCACGCGGCATTTGTGTACATCGTTGCTGAACACGTTTCAGTTAGCGCACTGAGCCTCACATGAGGCGGAAAACGTACAGATGGTTGAAAACTCCGCTCAGCTGGGAGAACGGCCGAGATCTTCGCGCACAGTTTGTGATGGGACATCTGTAATCGCGGGCTGGGGAGGAGCATCCCTCATTCATCTCAGCCTTGCGTTGCTTCTTCCTTCTGGCGTCGTCTTCTTGACTACGGGGCGTGTCGCGGCGGTACTTGTTCTTCTTCTCATGTCTTGTGAGAGCTGGAACCTGCGATCGTTTTCCCGCCTCCGCTGCTTGGAAGGCCAAAGATTCCCATGCATCCCACAGAATGACGTCAAGTTGTAAGACATCTGGCAAATGTTCTCGACGGAAGTCTTGCACCACTTTGCTGCTCTCGCGGAGGCCCTCGGTACAGAGGAAGTCACAAGCGACTTTGATACACGCTTGGACATTGCTGACCTACGAATGGCATCAACCATCAGTCGTGTCCCAGCATTGAGCAATGGGAGTATAGTATACCTGGTGTGCCGCACCTGCAGGTATGAACACTGCGTCTCCGAGACGTTGTTGTATCTTGTATGGACGAACCCCCATCGATGCCAATTCGCCAAGCATCTCCTCATCGACGAAGGTCTGCTGCGCATGTACTGGGTCCTCAATATCTCCGCTCCTTGGCTTGAAGTCCGGAGGACGCTTTGACCGCAAATATACACGTAACTGCTCGAGATCGCGAGGGTCGAATATGTACCATTCTGCCCCTGTGGCCTCAAGATCGCCTGAGGAGGTCCACGACAGGATGTTCACTGCACACGTAACATCCAGATGGAGACGGGTGGACCCCTCCCGTGGCAGGTCTGGGGTGGCGATGTATACCTTGGGACCTACATATTTAACAGAATCAGGTGGCGGTCCGTAGAGAACAGACCTCCATACGTGCCAACATCCGGTCGCAATGAGTGTGTACGAGCCGGCGGAATTCCATAGTGGGCGATAAGATTGTGGTAGCCGTTAGAGCGTGTGTATGATTGCATCGGAACTGCCTGCATGAAGGCGTCGTAGTTCTGTGGGAAGTCGGCTTGGAAGGAGGAGGATGGAGGCCAGTCCTACAAGAGTCTGTTGGAACTGTTCATGGCATCAACAGGAGAAGAAGTCCCTTACTTTGACCTTGACTGCATGTCTACGGTCAGCGTCACTCCTTTTGAACTCCTCGAAAAAGCGAGCGACTGAGACTTTTTCGGAAGGTAAACCACCGCCCTTGATCATCGTAACAGTTTCCTTCCCATGCGTGCGAACGAACGACTCCGGGGTCCAGGAGCCCTGCATCCGGTTATGCAGACCCCGAACGACTATGGGGATGTCCAGTTGCCACAGAGAACGAAACAGGGTGTCCTGGCCAGGCCGTAAAACTGGGACATCGCGATATTCAAAAGCGCGAAGCCGAAGTCTTGTTGTGTCGTTCACTAGGGGAGGAGGCGGGATCTGGTGCATGGCGGAGATGTTCTCCACTTCTTCGAGAGCCGAGTTGACACGCCTTGCCTCCATCCTAGACAGAGGTCGGAAACTGTGCGCTCCCTGGAGAGACATGAGAAATAATCACGGTCTTAGAAGGGAAATTGCGCTTACTTCGAGGGAGGGCTCATAGGTGCATGCATGCCCTAGCTGTGCGCCGTGCTCAGCATGGCAGCGGCGGCATATCTCAAACCCACACCCCAAACAGAAGAACGAGCAAGATAGTATAGTCGTAGAGCAGTGATCTACACAAGGATCAGCTGTAGGTGGCCGTAATCATACCAGCGAAGAGACGGACCGCAGGTGAGCCGGAACTTGAGGTCTGGCCGTCTCCGGATGAGATCCGGAAGTGTCTCGTGGGCGAGCATCTCAATGAGCATTGATCTGATGAATGGAGCCAATGTCGCCTTGCATAGATCAGCGGTCCACAACCAAACTCATATCATCGGTAGGGCAAATCTCACCTGCAAATCCCGGATCTCTGCAATGTTCGGGTTGGCGTTGAAAGTCGTCGGAGGGGTTGCTTTAGAAGCCAAAGCCACATCCTGGCTGGGAAACGTGTTTATGGACAGGCATCTGAAGTCTGTTGTTGTCAGAATCGGTGCACCCCGCGACACGAGAGATCCTCCAACCTTTGAATCGGCAATTCTCGCCACGACCTCCAGAATGGCCCTTGCAGACAAAGCAAGCGGGAAGACCAGCAGTTCGTCTGGTAGTGCATCTATTGGTTTGAAGCTTCATACGTCAGCGATGATTGCAGTACGGTTATAAGCTAAGGCTGATGTGGTGGCTGAGGTCGAGCTGCGTGGCGGTGGCAGCGGCGCCAGCTGGAACCAACAGGCGTCTATAGCGCCATAAGCGGAGTTGGAGATTGCTGAAATCTGGATCAAGATCGAAAGCTGAGGAGCTACTTATGCAGGTGCACGGACAGACTAACTGAAGCTCGGAGTTGCTTGGTGTGGGGCGGTGTGAGTGGGAGTGGCAAGCACGACACTTGTCACTCCCTCGGAGATCAACATTCAGAGCTGAAGCCAGGTGTTTTGAGCCCATGAGGTTTGGAACGAAAGGACGAGACTAGTGGCATATGGCGGAGACGTTAGGAGCAATCAAGAGGCATTAGCCGCTCAGAGGCCGGCGTGAAGAGGCGCATGCACGCACACAGAGTCAGACATACTTGGGGGAAGGAGCCTTTGTGATATCTGAGTCCTGAAGAGGTACTGTACAACGTAGGGATGAATGCAGATAGGTGAAATTATACCAGACATATCCTAGGCGTCAGGCGTCATCCTCCGGCGAACGGAAGCTCTTGGCCAGTACAACTTTCAGCATGGCCTGCAGATGCATGCTACGCATGACGTGTTTGGACTTGCCGTCATTGAGTACGCGCACACATTCGAGGAAGTCGACGACATCGGTGAACTTCAAGCTGTACTGAGTATCCCAACGACCGTGCCCTCTATCATAGAGAACGAGCTCGACGGCAAGTTCCGTCTTGGGAGACAGTCAACATAAATCATCATGCTCGGGAGCTAGTTAGGACTCACCTCGTCGCACCGGTACTTTAACATCTCATCTATCACCACGAACACCATGAGACCCTCCTGGGTGTGAATCGCGAGCCCGGTAGTGGAGTCATACTTGCAAATGACGATGCCATCTGCGACGAAGGAGTGTGCATTGCTGTGCGGGAGGTCGGATACAGATGGCGTACGCACAGATGTCCGGAAGTAGCTCAGAGATGACAACTTGAGCAGGCTGTGAAGTATACTGGACTTGTCCCTCCCGTGAGCCGGTCAGTTTGACGTTGCCGTCGATCGTCATAAACAGTTCGGGTGGTTCAACTCTGCAAAGATTGGACACAATATGTCAACGAAACCCAACCTACACCAAACCGACGCGGCATACATAGCGGTCATCTTCGATGCTCGGTGTGCAAAGACAAGTTACGGAGGCTCAAGGCATAAGGAAGCGCAGAGCAGAGTCATTGATCATTCATCAAGGGAGACGATGGAGGATAAAGGAAGATGGCTGTGACGCGAAGACAAAGCAAGAGCGGGTGCCTTGCGAGCGGGGCAGAGCAGAGTCAAGCTTGGCGCGGAGATGCACCCCAACACAAAGCCGGCTAACATGCGTAGAGGGACCAGAGCCGGCACAGTCTGCTGCCATCAGCGACCCTCCAAGAGACTCGATGACGCATGCTGGACACGGAAGCATATGATACGACAGAACTGTAGTACGCGTAAGTACGTGCATGCGTCCGGTCACTTCTCCGATCCTAAACACCCCAAACCTCCGAGCCATCCGTAACAGATTTGCCGCTGCCATCCTGGCTATGAACCCGGCGGTGGAGTCTTTCATCATGAAGACGGCGAGCACTGCGTTCGATGCTGGCGATATGGACTTCGATGGGAAGCTTCCCGATGGAAGAGTGGGACGCTACTAGCTTCTTGTGGAGTTGAGAGACGTCCGCCTTGAGCACTACCAGAGTTTGCGCGGTAGCCGCGACGTACGCAACAGAGCGCCGTCGGTATGAGTCGATGTTCTCCAGTACTCCAAGCCTCTGAGCAAGTTGCTGATGCTCGGGGGTACCGCCGGTGAACACGGACCAGAAAGAAGGTGATCCTGCGACATCTGAGCCAGTTGACAGGTACTCGTGTTCGGAAAGGGATTGGATGACCGACAGCCCGTCTTCAAGCGCATCAAGCGCATCAAGAGCGGCAATGACGAGCGCGGCATCTTCCTGAACCCCGGCGACTTCTGAGGCAAGGACATCCAGACCCGACTGGAAGACATGTGTCATCGCGTCATGACCGTCGGCTGCGCCGGAATGCAGCGCCTCACCCAAGGCGCGTATCGCGTATTGGTCAAACGCGAGCACCCTATACAGTCGATAACCGATGAGTACCCAGATGCTGCAGACAAGTAGAGTCGACTCACGTGTCGACGGCACCGTCTAGCTTGGAACACAGCTGCTGTAAGTGACGTCCAGTCACCTTTGCTTCCTGAGCGAACTGCTCGAGAGCCCGAGCAAGCACCGTCTTTCCGGCGAGGTTGCTTGTCCTGATGATATATACCAAGTCCTTCACGGCAAGCTCAGCATGTTTGATACCAAGCGCCAACTCGGAACCGGCCACAGAGTGAGCGAGGAGTGTGCTGAGCATACGGCTCTGCACGGTCATCAAAGCGGCGAAGTCCACGCTGCTGGGACTCGGAGTGCTCGCGGTGGTTGTGGGGAAGGTAGAGTCTACGGCAACCTCAGAGCCGCGGGGGGAGAGTGAAGGGCAAAAGGGCATGCCGGGAACCGTGCATAGATGGGTGGAGATGACATGGGCAGCATGAGGAGCTGTATCTGTATCCGTCTGCAGGATAAGCAGAAAAGTAACGTATGCGATGAGCAGATGATGGCGGGGAACTTGGCGACGGAGGTCACAACGCGAACGAGATGAAGGATGGTGCGTGCGACGCTGAGGACTGCCCAAGCCACCACACACATGACGACAAACGGAACCTGAAGAACGCATGTTGCAGATATCCCAGGAAGACGGGAGGATACATCCGCCATATCTGCGTCATCGGTACAAACAAGGCGGTTGACCTGCAAATCATCTCCCAATGGTGCGACCCAGTCGGGAGCATCGATGACATGGGCGGGTCCATCAGCGTCGCTGGCACTGTCGTCGCGTAGGGGTTGGACAGCGTCGGGGAGGGCCATGACGTGCGGAGGTCCATCATCGGGCGTAGGCACGGGGTGCGCAGGTTCGACGACATCCAGGACGGCAGGGGAGGGGACGACGCCAACATGAGGGGGTCCGTCGACATGGCGAGCTACGTGGATGATAGGATCAGTGCCTTCAGCCATGTCAACGATAGCCCCGAGGGCGGGTGCGCCGAGTTCAGGAGACTGTTCAAACTTGTCAATGAGTGAGTGGAAAAGAGGAACGACAACAAGGGACTTACCGCATGGAGTCTAATAGCTACTTCCTCAACCGGCAGCAAGGCGGACGGATGATAGGCGGGAGCCTCAGCTGGTCCAACAAGTGACAACGTTCCGCGCGCAGCGGAAGAGGGACTGACTGAGAGGGAGACAGTAACCTCTTTGTGAAGCGGGGGCGTCCCAGGTGTCATGGAGCGAAGGGCATTGCAGGCCATGTAGACAAGAGGCGACTGGAATTACGGTTTAGCTGGACGAAGAGGGTGGATTGTTGCGTAGCGCGGTTGCTTGTGAGGGAGCTGGCGACGAAGATGGAGGATTGTTGCGTAGAGCGGTTCTTTATGAGGGAGCTGACGTGCACGAAGCGCTAGGACAAAGGAAAGGAAGGGAACGAGAAAGTGCCGATAGCAATCCTGGCCAGCGGACCGAAACCACCAGTGACGCCGCGCATCGCTATCGTGAAGTCGTTGAGAGTCGTTGGAAGTCGAAGTCCTCGCAGACTCTGTTGCAAGCCGAGCAATAAGATGGTGACTACAGATTGCAGATGATGAAAAGCAAGGGTGTGTGAGTCACGATGTACCCCAGCCCCGAAACCTGAACATACCTTGCCCCAGAACCGCGGAGTCCGTGCTGATTGAAGAGCAGGTCGTCAGAAGGAGGAGGAGAAGGCGGAGAAGGAGGAGGAGGGGGCGGAGAAGGAGAAGGAGGAAGAGCAGCTGCTTATGCCTCCTGCTCCAGTTTGTCCGC